>JAPYYX010000883.1:0-89648 GCA_030522605.1 Cremastinae sp. B BG-2022a
GGAAGCTGGGTACTTACAGGTCTACAGTAGCCGTTACAGAAACAGCGTTTCATAAAAATTGGCGTCACGCCGGATAAGAAGTTTCCACTTCAAAAATATTTTTTCGCAAAGGATCTTGACTGTCGTAAGTTAGGGACTGGAAGGACACTCGAGGAATTCGTTTAATCTTGGCCACAGGACTTTGGGGAAGGAAGGAAGGAACATACGGTCACGGACAATATGGTTGCCGAGGCTGAGAAAGCCCCGGAGCGGTGTGGACCGGTCAGTATGCAATATGCCAAGGTTCAACCCTTGCCTGAGCGTTCTCCAACGGGTTTTCTCTCCGCTTTCCGCCCCGCCATCTTGATTCCTAGCCTCGGCGCCTTCTCCCTTCTTCTTCTTATTCTCCTGCACCTTCTCCTCCTCCTCCTCCTCCATCTCTCTCCTCTTCAGGACCTTCGAATCCTCGGGTTTGAGAATTTAATTACAGTATAGTGCCTACATTGTAGCCCCAGCCGGCCCGGAAATAAACTCCCCATTGTCGTCGCACAAAGCTTCTATTTGTCGCGCGACGACTACGCCGCCGAGACCTTCGATGCGAACCCGAGATCGCCATTCCCACCCGCAAAATCATTTACGAGCTCTAACGAGCAAGAAAAATCCATTTTACAAATTCAATTCCCGAAAATGATAATACATATTTCTGAAGCATTCATAAGCGCAGCATAAGCTTTCGTTTTAACTAAATAATCTTTTTTTAATCAAACGTGAAAGTTACGTTTTAAACATATATTCAGTTCGAATACACTGCGAGTGTGTTTACTTTTTGAATTAATTGACCAAATAGGTTTTTTTTTGTTTTGTGTACGCGAAGCATCGTCTCGACGCTTTTCCCGTGCGCGTCTTATCTCTGGTGGAGAAAACTCGGCTCGTTCGATGTAATCAGGCTTGAACCACATCGCGTTTAATTATGAATTTTCGAGGCTGTGCTTATGAGAGACTTAACGCGCTAGCTCGGCACAAGAGTTCACGCCAGAAGAGTGTGTACCTCCTATCTTAAGCCCTCTCTCCTCTCTTTCAACTCGTACTTTCATCCCCGAGACAACTCTACATCTTTGCACCGAGAATCTCTCTCTTTCTCTCTTCCTCGTTCCCGCTTGCGCCAGGCTTCATGAATTATTGCTTCTTAATACGGTAAGCAAGAAGCACAGGAAACTGATAATAAAATACTCAAGTTATAACGAAACTCTCTTAGCGTGGCTAAATTAAGTGTGCCCGCATGAAAAAAGCATTTCCCATCGTTCCGAGCTTCCATTATATCTGTACGAACTGTGAATAATTATCAGGAACAGAGTAAAAAGATTTTAGAAAGTTTTTGAGAAACATTTTTTGATAAAATTGACAAGTTTGCGTTATTTCCCAACATTAAAATTTAACGTGGCGGTAAAATCGATGCTAAAAAGTCAAAAAAGATTGATAAATCGGATATACGAAATTCGTGCTGCGATTGAGAGTGACGTCTGAAAGAAGCTTTCGGGGAAGCTTTCGAGCTTTTGGAAAAATGAACAGAGAGAGAGAGGAGAGCTGGGATTCTTCGAAGCTTTTGGTGCAAGACTGTCGCAATTATTCATCACCCGTCGTTGAAATCGCTGTCAAGTCGGTCCTGCGCCCGTAAATCGGTAATTGCATCGAAAATCGTCGAAAGTTTTCGACAACGAGGAGGAAGTGCACGTAATCGTTGCATCACTGAGAAAGCTCGATCTTTCGCGGTAAAAGACGAAAATAATCGGTGAGAAGGGAAAGAGAAATAATCGCTCGAGGCAAAGGGTTGATTCGTCGATGAGGAAAGAGCGAGCGAGAGAAAAAGAGAGAGAGAGAGAAAAAAAAATTCGATCGAGCTTTCGTTTAGTCAAGAGAATCATGGTACACGCTTAATCGAGCGCATATATCCAGCTTGCCGGTATATTTATAGGGACCAGCCGGAAGGGCCCACAAAACTTTTCGATGAAATCGCGCGCCATGGTCGAAACTTGGCCCCTGTTCGCTTTTTCTCTCTCCGTCGAGCTTTTTCTCTCTTTCTCTCTCTCTTCGTTTCTCTCTCCCCGTAGTTTCCCTACCAGATGCAAGCGTGGAACAAGCTCGTAGGCGAATGCATTATTCGATATGAGGTTCGAGTCGGCCAGAGGGAAAAGTCGAGTTTTCGGTTCGGTCGAGCGTGGATCGAGCTTCCGCGGTATTATTCGTAAGAGGATGGTTGTATAAGCAGATTTTGGCTCCGTACGCGATATTCCCGCACACACCCTCCCCGAATTCGTATTCGATATATAAATGTCGATGGGATGGGTTTAATTGCCCGCGAGTTAATTAAACTGTAATTCAATCGTGCGAATTCGCCGATGTTTTATCGCGCCCCCTTTCCTCTCTCTCTGTTTCTCTTTCTCTCTCTCCCTCTCTCTCTTTCTCCCTCTTTACGCAAGCTCGTGCATCGCTCCTGCATCACCGAGGGTTGATTCTCGGTGCAACCCATTTTCGGGGAAAAAGAGCACGCTCCCCTTTTTATCCGTTAAAAAAATTCTCTAGGACGAAAAAGAGAGAAAAAAACGTGAGAGCTTTTCAATCTGATTTTTTTTAGTTAACAGAAACTTTGATGTACCGAATTAAAATGTGATACAAAAAATACTCAAAACGTATACATTTTTAAAAAAAGTTCTTCGTATTCGAGCACGAATAATAATGAGAAGAAAAAAAGAAACGAGTTGGAAGTTTATGCAAGATGATTTTTTAAATCTCACTGTAAATTGGAAATCTGCTGGAAAATGTATTTTGCAAAATGTGTGTTTCATATGAAAGATGAAATGTGTATGTGAAAGTTGACGAAAAAGGACAGATTTCTTTTCTTGCCGCTTCGGGCAGGGTGGTTTCACCCTCTGCCGTACACTCGGCCTGATTGGATGAATATTAAACTTCTGCGGTGACCACGACGGCAAACATACCGACGTGCATACATCGATATACATAATGTCGGAATATTTCTGGGTTCGCGAAACCCTCGAGACCAGCGTGCTCCTTCTTGCGATTGAAATATGTATCCGTGACGCTGATATGGACCAACTCAAACATCCGCATTCGAGAAAAACATTAGTTTAAATCCAACTGGATTGAAGAAAAAAAAATACGAGCTCTCAATTGCCATGATTTTTTTTGGAATCCTTCTCGAAAATGAATCAACAATTAAATAATTTGTGTCAATTTTTCAAATTCAAAAAATATTACATGCAATTCCTTCGTAGTCAAAATGAAACAAAAATAGAGCACGATTTCGTAATAGGTAGATACTAATTCATTCTTTTTAATGAATTATAAAAAAAATCTAAGAAAAATTCTAGAATCGTGATTCGTTTGAAAATAACTTTAAAAAAAGGTATTTGGGAATGCAGACTGAAACGCGTATATACCGATGTGGGCCCCGTTGCTAATTTTCCCCTCGTCTTTCTGGATTTGGGTGGTACATAATTGTCGAGAATGACGAGGACGTTTACGGAAGAATGCAATTTAGTTTACGTTCGCCCGATGGAATTATCGATGAAAAGCTTTTTCGCATCGTTCTCTGGATGGGCGGAAAAGAGAGGGACGATAAACAGAGAAAGAGAAGGAGACAAATATATAGATATATTTGTATAAAGCAGAGTGAGACGGAGCTGGCAATTATCTTCTTGAAATTAAGGTCGCCGGGGAGTTTGCTCGAATCTTGACGGAAGCGAGCCTCAGTAAAGGGAGAAAGAACGAGAGAGGGATCCCGGGTACGCTTAATTTCATGGACGTTCCTACTCTACGTAAGACACAAGAGAGAAAGAGAGAGAAATGAAGTCGAGAGAGAAAGGGAGAGTGAGGAAGCTTTTCGTGCTTTTCGAACTTGTGAACTCAGGTCCAGAACCCATGTACGAGCAAGAACAATCGTGCCCGAAGCTGCGGCGTTTCAGTGAAAACAAGAACTTGTGGACAAGCAACCTTTCTCCGCTCTTACGGATAATTTCACAAAATGCAACCAGGATCAGACATTATTTCTATTTTAATATATAAATTCGATTACTGTACGCGTTTCGATAAGAAATTTCTTATCACTAACAAGAGAAAATCATCTAATAATTACCAAAAGTTGAAGGCTTCATTATTTATAATGAAGAAATTCTACTTTTTTAAATTTAAATATTCTGTTGAACATTTCAGAGAGAGATGAGTAGCGATTCTCTGTCTTTGTTGCGAATAATTACATAAAATGCATCCTGAATGAAAGTTAATGTCGATTTTAGTACAAAATAAATTATTAAAAAATTCGATAAATTCTTTTGGATCACAAAAATCATTCATCAACGAAATTTTTTACATTAAATCTTTTATCCCCCGTTGAATATTTAAGGGAGAGTATCGATCGAAAGTTGGCAGGGGAAAGACGCGAATGAAATCGTTCGATCGAACTTAATTAGTGCCGAATTCCAGACATAATTAAATCCAACCGCGAGAGTGCAAGCCCGAGGAGTTTTATCGAGAGCCGGTGGAGCTCGTGAAACTCTCTCGGAACGATCGACTTTTGTTCGAAGCTTTTCGCCGTCGCGAGCGATTTTCATTCCAAGATGAGGCAGCGCGGGATCGATTTTTTGCCGGAAAAGTCCAACGTAGAGATGACATACCTGGAGAGTCTCGGGGCTTTTCTTTCGAAAGAGTTGGAAAGGCTTGGGAGCTGCCTCGAGGCGTTCGGCCATTCAGGATCGAAGACTCATTAATTATAAGAAAACATCGCGAGAGGGAAAACCCTCAGCTCGAAATTTCAATAGCACGAAGGAGCTTCCTCCACCTCGGAGGGTGCGTGTTTTCTCCCGAAGCATCCTGAAAGGTTATTTACGATTTTTTTCGCATTCCGATCTATTGAAAGTAGGGAGAAACGATGACTTATCATGATTTTCGTTGCTCGATTTATCCTCAAACGCGTCCTCCCGTAACTTTTCGACTGATGCTGGCAAGAAGTGGGGATGATTTTGCGGGAGAACCCTTTGACGCGAGAACCCGTCTTGTGTCCTCGCACGTCTTATCCTAATAACAAGCGGCATTAATCACTGGTGCGCTACCGTGCAATTACCGCGATGACGACGTTCCCTTAGAGCGAGACGGGGATGTACAGAGTGTAGTGAGATTTTGGGGTTCGGAACGCGATACGCGAGGGCTCCGCGTGACTATCCTCTCTCAGGGGAACGCACGAGTCAAAGAGCCTCGCCGTGCGATATTGTCTCTCGCTCTCCTCACACGAAAACTCAATTAAAATCTTTTTCTTCGATAAATCTGATTCCATCTCCAACGTGCGAATAATCAGGATTCGATAAGTTTCGAAATCTGAATAACACATTTTCTGAACGATTTGAAATAATTTGTTATAAAAATATATTAAAATGGGCAAAAAATATTTTTTTAATCAATTTTTAATATTTTCGATGAGGTGGATTATGCCAAAAAATTTGAGAACCTCGTGCTCTTAAATTAAATTTTTATTTACATCTTTTTTGTTACTTAGATCTGTGAATAAAAAATTTGTACAGTGAATAAAATTGAACAAAAAAAACTTTCAATATGATTTTATCGTACTTTTAATATTCTTGATGAACAATTGTTCAAAAAAAGGTCAAATATCGTTAAAACTTGTTTTTCTCATCGGCTTGTATTCTACTTTTCCCAGAGACACTTCATTCGAGCTTCTCCTTTAACTGGCTGGAAGAAGAGGAGCAGGGTGGGCTGTATTTACGACGTTACAATGCCCCACGGGCTAATCCTCGGCCTGGCGTCCCTACTGCGAGAGCTCTCGAGACGGAGAGAGGAAGATCCTGGGACTCGGTAGCAAGGGAGAAGACGATCGGATCTCGAGTACGGTGGAAGGAAAAGTGCGCGCGGGGCCCGGGTATACTGTCCTGCCCTCAGGCATTTCGCGAAAATCCGTAGAAACGCCGCGAAGCAACGAATTCCTCGTTCTCGCCGCGTATCCTCGAGATCGCGTCGAAGAACGCCTTCGGAAATACCAGAAATTGGCTCGAAATGCAGCCGAAAATTCATCGGGGAATTAAGCAAGCTCGACCAATCAATTTCCATACCGCGTACGAATTATTCGCCAAGACTGCGCGCGAAAACCAAAACGTCACGATGATTGCGAATGTTTTACATTTTTTTCATTATATACTTGATTCAATAATTTTTCAAATTTGACTGTATATTTTTTTCGGAGTACAAAATAAATGGAAGCAGAAAAAAGTATACGAAATTAAAGAAAATTTTCAGTGAAAATTAAAGCAATGCATTGAGAAAGAAAATATTTTGAACCATCAATATATTCATTGTCTAGAATTATAGTTAATATGAACAATATCATAATGAATTTAAGAGGTTATAATCGTAGACATGAAAAAAATTTTTATGAAACTGAATAATTAAGAAAGTGAAAAATGATTAACTGCTAAAGTAAAATCATGTTGTGGATGTTAATCGTATTTACGGTTGAGAAAATATTCTCAAATTGGACTCCGCAGAAGAAAAGTTCTGAAAAATGTTGTCGCCGGATGTGAGAGAAGACGAGAAAAAAGGTAAAAAATTCAAAGCGAATGAGGAAAGGTCGAAGTAAGATGAAGAAAAGAGGCGTTTTAAGGGCTGAAAATCCTAAAAGTGTTCTCGAGGGTGTTCTCTCATTCCTCGGGGCTTGATTGCCAACCACCAGACATCCACCCTTGGCCCAAAGCAGCGGTCTAGTAATAAAGACTCTCGATCCACGAAATTTTCTCTCTCTCTCTTTCCATCTTACTTTCTTTTTCGCTCCTCTCCAAATCGCGAACACTAATACCGCGAACTCTGACACTCTTCTCCCTCTTGTCCTAATTGACACAATTTTTATAAACCCTCGGGAAAATTTCTCGCGACGCCTTTCGAGCCTTTTGTTGGCCCTTCGCTTCTTTAAATCTTTTTATGACACGAAAGAAAGATTAAAAAACAAAAAATTCCATCGAATAATCCTGCAAATCTCAATGAACTATCAAGAAAATAAAAATTTCTTCTCAGCTCTGATTTTCTTTCTCTTTTTTACTGATACTGCCAATTCCAACCATGTAAAATCCAATGAAGGAATATAAAAAATTAATTTTTTTGTCTCTTTATTTGCAACTGACACTGCCAATTCTATAACTATGCAAATTCCAATGAACGATAAAGAAATTAAATTCTTCCCAAGTCTTATCTCCTCTGTCTCTTTTCTGCTACTGACACTGCCAGTTTTGCTCTCCACGAAGTGAACAGCGGTCGAGAGAGGCGAGAAAACCAGACGACCGTAAGTATTAAATAAATCTCCTTAAGCGGATTAGGGCTCTGGCTTTCCGGTATTTTAACGCCGCGTTTTCCGCGACCTAACGCCGGATTAGCCGGACCCCAAACAGATTTCTTCCCTCTTCTATCTTCCTCGCTCTCTCGTATTTTTTTTCACACATTCGCGTTGCACTCTCAATCTACACGCATGAGAATTTTCTCTCGGAGTATACAATGAAATCACAAAACGTCTTAGAAAAAATGTAATTCGCATAAAAATTGATTTTTTTTGTGAGGCAATGTTCCATAGTTTTCTTGCTAATCAAAGAAATAAGAGAATAAATCATTTAGGAAAATGAGACGTCACGAATCTCAATTTCCTTCAAGATACCTGCCGCATTTTTTCGTCTGTGAAAACGAGTGAGGAGAAAAAAGACACTGATGTATGAAGGAACATCAGAACAAATGGGAAAGCCTCGGAAAATAATAAACGTGAGCCAATTTGCGAAAAATTATTCCCAAGAGACTGAACAAAAATTGGCGAAGCTGAGATTTTATAAAGAAAAATAAACAACAAGACAAAATATCACGAATAAAGAAAACAACATTTTTTATCTATATAAATATTTCATACAAAAGTAATTCGATAGATTTCTCAGAAAATAAAGAAACAAAAATATAAATGAAAAATCACGAGGAAGAGGAAGAGAATTTTTTTAGGCGATAATGTTGTGGGAAGAGATTGAATCTTATTCAAAACCGCGGAAGTAAGGTCTGGCGTGCGCGCAGTTTTCTCAACGAGTTGGAAAGACAAGGTGGTTCTCGCCGCCGTCGGCTAAATAGCTAACTTCGCACAACTATCCCAATAGATTATGATTATTGTGGAGGAAAGCTCTGATTTATGCAATTATCATAAATTTCGTGGGCCTCTCCCTTTTCCTCTCTATCTCTCTTTTCCCTGACTCCGGTTTCCCTCTGCGTCACCTCCCCGTCCCGTCTTCCGTATGCTCCGGGCGATCCTATCCTCCTATTCAACCGGATTTCAATGGGGAAATTATGTTCCCTTGGTCGCTCTTCCCGCACTTATATTTCTCCGCGGAGTCTTATCCCGACTTTTCGAAATGAATAATAAAAAAGACTGAATGAAAAAAGAACGATATAAAAATTAAGTACCGCTCGATCGGAGCTCGAAAAATTTGTAATTTATTGAGTGTGGATTGCCAATTCGAATTTTATGGAAATAAATTCAATGAAGACGAGTCGTCATGCAAAATATTCATCTTTAATCATTATAAAAATTGAAAATGTTATTTTCTTGTTACGTTTTTTACTATTAAACGATAGACGAAAAATCATAAAACCAACAGTGCAAATGTAAAAGTTTTTAAATTTTATATTGATAAAAAAAATAAATATTTTAAAAAAAGTTTATTTTAGCTAAATATTGGTTGTCGATATAAAAATATATTTCGAGAATATGTAGTCGCTCGCGTTCGTGTAAAAATTGTGCAACATCGGAGCCGAGAATTTTATCATCAATCGGGAACAAATTAATGTTGGGCAGAAAATTTACCTACGGATAAAACAGACAATCGAGCTTTTTTCATTTTTACCGACAACCGAGCTTTTCTCTTCGGAAACACGAGTCGAAAACGTCCTTACCAACAGGATGAAACTTACAAAAGCTCCCTGTCGATAAGTTATCAGCAATTAATACGAGAGACATTTTCCTGCTTTACCGACCGCACGTGAAAGCTCTCTCGGAGCTTTTTGGAAACAGATGAGAGCGAGCTCTGACGGCAGATCGCTGAAATTTCTCGGCTAAGGGAGAACGGGAAATGAAAAAGTAGTAAATCCCCTCCAAAGGCCTCGAGAGAGTGTTCGTGACGCACGCTAGAACTTTGGAAACTTCCCCGCCGAGCAAACACGGGAGAGAAGCGCTCGCGAGCGGGCAAACGGCCGGTTTGCGCAACCTGCCAACAGTTCGCCAAACTTTTTTCCCTCTCCCACTTACCCCCGGCTCCGAAAAGTTTAAAAATCGTTATTGCCCGCGAATATAAGCGCGCTCGTAGCTCGCTGCGGCCACTTCTTTCTCATTTCTCATCACGTTTCATTGCAATTATTTCTTCGAATCCGCTGCTTACTTCGAAACTTGGTAATAGCTACTTTCTTTCGAATTAATTGAAAAATTGTCAGAGCTTTTGTACGAACGAACTCTCGGCGGAAACTTCATTATTTTCAGTCAGATGCGATTTAAAGTTCGTAATGACAATTATACGATCGTTATTTCCCCCATTTCAAACAAATCTCAAAATCAACGAGAACTGCATCGAACTCCAGATTTCTGCACATTGAAAATATTAAAAACTTTATTTTATTATCATCGCGAATTTTCGCTCTGTGATTAATTCAAACAAAAAGTTTTTCTGAACGCGCTCGAAGGGGACGGTAATGAAAAAAGAAAGGAGACGGAGGAAAAAAAAGGTCGTGCAATGAACAAACATTTTAGAAAGTTAAATGAAATCAAGTTGAGTGAGGAAATGAGCGGGCTATGCGGTAAATGAATTTTCCGAGGCTCTCCAGCAGGGCCAGGGAGAGAGAAGCCCGAAGGCCACGTTAAACTTTTTCACCCCTTTAACTCGAGCTCGACGTTGGGCGATCAACCGCAGCGGGTAAGCTCGCGGTAATTATCCCCAAGCAAATATTTGAAGCTGTATAGATTCTCGATTCTGTATATACCATAAAAGAGGGTGCAAAACGAGGGCTTTGCTCCTATATGGTCGTTCATATTTGCCAAGAGAACGCGATCCTATCGCTCTTTTCCTCCTCATCGTTCCCCGCCTTGCCCGCACGCGTCCCATGTGTGAAACAAATGAAAATTCGGAAAAACGCTACTCTTCAGATTGCGACGAATACAATCTCCAATCTCCGCGAGCCGCGTCCAATGAAACACAATTTTTCATTGCTTTTACATTTGATCAAACGCTCATTTGAGCGATTCAATTTTGTTTCCATCCGTGTTTATCAATCATGAAAAAGTATCGGATGCGTTTCGAGGAATTTTATTCGTTTCACTTTTAAATCGTTTTTATTCTCTGAGTACTGTTTCATACGATCAAGAATAATTTACACGAGAAAGATAGTCGAACCTGATGATATTTTCAAAGACTCTGTTTCTGCTTTGATGAATGTTTTCAATTTCCATGTACATGCATTTATGATTGTGAGTAAATCTCGGAAAATTCAAATGGAAAATGTAGATTACGGAAATTTGATATTTGCTTTTTTAAGGATGAATTTGCGCTACAAGAGTATTTATAAAATAATTACATCCAATTTTACATAAATATTCAGAATATCAGCAATTAACCTCCCATTAAATTTTCCGAGTAATTTAATATCCTGAATTTTTGATAAAATTTACATGAAATATTTCATACGTAAGTGATTATCACATTTTTCTTGATAATACTGATTCTGATCATTATCAAATAGGACTTTTGTCAATGGAGAAGTATAATCGTTCGAAACAATTTGACAAAAAAAATTTTGGCCATGTAGTCTTATTTAAGACACAGCTGTGTAAGTTTGAATTCTTTTTTTTGAAATTGTAAGTAAAGGATACAAAAGTAGGTTGCGAGAGCTACAAGTTTCCAACGGTGTACGTGTCGTTTTATGATTGACGTACTTATTCTTTTCATTTCTCATCGTCATGACATTAAACTATATACGTATATAAATACCACGTTTTTAAGACTTTCCTTATCAACTTAACTTTGCAACTTGTCTCGACCGCAACTACATCCTTAAGGGAGGTGGTGACCCATATCGACGCATAAGGAATTTGACAAAATCTGTTAAATTCTATAGTGTCAAATATGAAAACACAAATTTTTTAATTTTTTTTTTACTTATCGTCCTTAAGGAAATAAATATTAAGGATCCCGTTTCAGACCTTGAGTGTGTGTTTATGTCCCAGAAACAGGGGAACGTGATAAAGATTCGGTTTCAGAGCTTGCGCGCTCAACCATAAAATTTAATGTGGAATTATTCAAAAACTACGCAGAATGAAAATTTAAAAAATAGGAAAAATTTGTTAGACTTCTTTTTTTAATGCATTGTTAATCGTCCAGTGAAAATCTCAGTAAAAATCAGTTTTTTTTTTTTCTAAAAAAAAAGAATTTCTGAAGAAAAAAAGTTACACGTTATTGTTCTTTAACTCATAATGATTGACTCTTGTTTTTTCTAAAATATTCGACATCTCGGAGAAAAATGTTAATCTGTCTCACTCGCGCTCATGTGGTGCAAACATGACCTTAACTCATATTTTCGATTTGTCTCGACCACGACTACATTTTCAAGGAGGGTGCATGGTGACCCGAATCGATACATAAAAAATTTGTTACAATGACGTTCAACATCATCAAATATGAAAATACAAATTTCCCAAGTATTTCTTTTACGTACAGTTTTCGAGTTAACTTCAATTTTGAACGTGTTCACAAAACTGAAAATACATGAGCGTTTTTTTTGACGTCCGTTTCGTGTAGTACCAATAGATTTTAGCAAACGGACGCTTTGACATCCGTGCAGATGTATGATAAAAAAATATTGAAAAAAAATTGTCAACGCTTGTGTGTACATACCTAGACTGATTGTGGGTAGAATGTGTGTGTTACGTTCTCGGAAAGGCGAAATGTTACAGAGATTCCGTTTGAGATTTTACGTAATTAATGTAATCTCATAATAATAATAAAAATAAAAAATTTAACAATTAACAAAAGTTAAAGGATTTGTTATTAAAATAAAATTCCATGTGTTGTTTTTTATGAAAACCCGATTTTTTTACATTAAATATATTATTTTCCGTTGAATATTTAATGGAAAGTATCGATCGAAAGTTGACAGGGCTTGATACAATTCTTTCCAAAAAAATAACACATGGAATTGGAATTTAAAAAAATTTATATTTTCATGATTGCCAAAAAATAGTTTCATCCATTCTCTGAAATTATTTCCATGGTATAATTACCTGTGTTTTTTCGTAACATTTATCTCTCTAAGTATAATTGTCGGTCCCTACCTTTTTTGGTGTCGGATGAAGAACGGTCACGGGCACTTGTCTCGGTGTCGCATTCGGGAGAGTCGTTAATTGTCGTGTCTGCGCCTGTTGCTGCTCCTGCTCGAGTCTCCTTTCCTCCCTGCTCGACGGCAGCTCCAGTAGATGCTGTATCGAGTGATTCTGTCTCGTCCTCTTCGACGCCATCCTGAGCAACCGTAACACCATAGAAAAAAAATGTATAAATTATCCATTCACTTCATTCATTTTCATGATGTATACTCGCACACATATCGCGGAGAGAGAATAAGCGAATAAACAGAGAGAATGATTAACGCGCGGTGGTGTCGAAAAATTTCTCTCTCGAGAAATTTCGCGATGGGGAAAAAATGTTCTCGAAGAAAATTTGTATTTTCCTCGCTCCTAACCGGATGTTTGCGAAAGCGTCTTAGCCGCGAGTACATTAGGAAGCGCGAAGAGAACAAAAGTGATTTCAAGCTGGTGACTGGCTAGGCGAGGAGAAAAAGAAAAAGAGAGAGAGAGAAAGAGAGAGAGAGAAAGAGAGAGAGAGAGAGAGAGAGAGAGAGAGAGAGAGAGAGAGAGAGAGAGAGAGAGAGAGAGAGAGAGAGAGAGAGAGAGAGAGAAAGGGAGATAAGAAAAAGAGTGAAAAGCTCCGGAAGATAGAAAAGGACGGAAAAGAGTATATCTCGGTGGTTTGAGAAAGAGAATGAGGATGGGGGATCGGAGAGAAGGAGAAAAGCTGGAAACTGCGAACGTATACCTTTTTCCAGCGAGGGTGAGTCGAGCTCTGTGGATATCGGCTAAAACTTTCGCATTTAACTTTTCCGTGCGGGAGTTGTTCTCTCTTTTGCCGGCAGTTCGTGCCCGAGCGGGAGGAGGTTCGAGTTCGAACGAGGAGAGAAAGCGCCGGCGAGAGAGTCGCGAGCGAGAATCGCACGCGGGCGGAAAGGGGCGCCGAACGACCAACAAAGCTCATCACCGGAAACTTTTCCGAGACAAGGACGGCGAGAGCTTCTGGGCGGGCGCGAAAGGGATACTCGCCTACAGGAGACTCGCGAGAGTTGCTTCAACCGAGTGCGAGCGAGACGGAAACAGTTTCCGAGTCGCCCGGGACGTGAAAAGCGCGCGCACTGTTACCCCTCGCTCTCTCTTTCTCTCGCTCTTGCTCTTTCTCTCATAACATCACTAAACTATCCTCTATCTGCTCGTTCAATTCACATATACGTACAGCAAATTACACTCATTCTCGAGAGTAGCAAAGTACATCTGCGAGAGTATTCCCATCCCTGGCGCTTTTCTTCTATTCTATTTCTATATCATTCTTACTCTGACTTTCTCTTCTTTTCTTCTACATTGTTCTATTTCTCTTGTCAAAAATAAACCTACTTTTTTGATATATTTTCAGATTATGAAGTTGGAAGTAGACATAATTTGTAACACCTTTCGAGCTATCAAATCGAATCCTTGAAAGTTTAAATATTTTGAAAATTTAAATGATGGTATTTCAGTTTTTGCCTAATCGAATCGAGTTGGTTATGCATGATTCTTGAAGATTTTCTCGATATCATGCGAACATAGCGTGTCGAGTTTAAATCTCCGTTATTTTAAAATGTGATAAGAATTTGATTTAATTTTCCGGAGATAGCGTTAAGCATTCTAAATAAAATTTTATGATTTCTAAAAAATGTTGGAACCAAAAAACAAATCATTTTTGTGCCTCAGTAACATAAATTTTATGAGTTTTTATATACTTGCAGGATGCTACAATGAAGTCAGAAAATAAATCGCATGAATACTCTTTCAATCTTATCATTTTAAATCCTATTGACTATCTAATGGATCGAGTATCAAAATGAATAAAAAATAACGAGTTAAGCATTTTAGATAAAAATTTATGATTTCTAAAAAATGTTGGAACCAAAAAACAAATAATTGTTGTGCCTCAGTAACATGAATTTTATGAGTCTTTATACTTAATACAGGATGCTACAATAAAGTCAGAAAATAAATCACATAAATACTCTCTCAATGTTGTGATTTTAAATCCTATTGACTATCTAATAGATCGAGTACCAAAATAAAAATAAATAAACAAAATTTTCAGGAGAAAATCGATAAAAAGCGAGGCCAAAGTGACGCACGAAGGAAAAAGTACCTTCCGGTAAATTACTCCCGAGATTCCTGACAAATTGGCCTGAAACATTAAAGACTGCGCTTTCTCGGTTCGTGATACAGTCGCCCGCAAAGTTCACATTTTTAATATCGTTTGACGTTCGAAACATCGATACCGAGTCCAGAATTTTTACCTCGCTGAGGAAAAGCGGCTCGGGTAATATTCCTCATCGTTTTATACTCCAACAAACTGTTCTCATCTAAGTAGAGAGCCAAAGTGGAGAAGAGAGAGAGACAGGGACCGAGAGAAAAGAAAGGATGAAAAAATAAAAGGAAGAAAAAAGTTGCTGATATACTTGCTCGAGCGACCGTTAGGAAAATTCCGATAATTAAGAAAACTGGCTAGATTCTCGGAGCCAAGTTTGGCTTGAAGGAGGAGAAAAATGAATGAGTGAAAGAGAAGATGACGAGAGAGCGGAGAGGCGAAGTAGGGTATAAACGAGGCAGATCCGAGCCAAAGAAGCTTCAAGTTGAGCGTGTGTTGGCGGAAAGCTTCGCGCTTTCTAGTCGAAAGACCGAGAGAAAGAGAGAAAGAGAGAGAGAGAGAGCGAGAGCGAGGATACTCCCGTACGTATTTCAGTCATCCGGGGCAAACTTTTGCAAGTTTAATGCCCGGGTACGCTCACGCTCCCGAGTAATTTAACACGACGAAATTAACTTTTCAGTTTTACCGAAAGTTTCGCATCGTCGTCGTCCTCTTCAAGATGGAGAACGAGAAGTGCCGAGGAGAAAGCAATGGGGGAGGGAAAAGTGGAAAGAGAAAGGATGAGAGCTGGCACAACTTAACCGCGGTCGAGTTTCCCACTCTCCGCTCTCTCCTTCAGCCCTGCTTGATCTCTAAGCTGTTCAAAGATCCAAACATGATATTTTGATTTTTCAACCATGATCCTTTTTAATCTAGAGCCAATTGCTAACAACGAATGAGTCCGATACATTGGAAAGGCCAAAGATATAATAATATCTGACAGATTTTAATCCTCTTTGAGCTCTAAAAGCACTTCAAAAAATCCAAACGTAATAATTTGATTTCACAACTAAAATCCTTTTATTCTAGAAATTCACTTCTAGTCAGAGATCATTTAAACACTCTCAAAACGCAAAAATATACAGTGATACTTAACGTAATTTAATCTCGGTCGAGTTTCTCACCTCCAGTCTCTTTCGCATCCGTGCTCAAGCTCAAAGCTCTTAAAGATGCAAACATGGTATTTTAATTTTTCATCTTAGATCCTAATTATTTAGAGGATATTTCCAACAAGAAAACCTAATTAAAACGTAAAGACAATAATGTACGTGCCAGAATTCAAAGTGGTCGAGTTTCTCACTCTCTGGTTTCTTCATTATTCTTGCTTGAACTTCAAAAGGACTTCGAGCTCTTTATGGCTCGAATATGATATTCTGATTTTTCGACTTCGATTCTAATGACTGTAAATAAATATCTAGCAAGTGTTTCCAATTAGAACATAAAAAGTCACAAGAATATTTAGCAGAATACAAACAGTGTCGAGTTTCTCCAGCAGTCTTTTCTCAGTTTCGTTTGAGCTCTAAGCTTTTTAGACTTCAAAGTGATATTTAAAATTGTTAATTTGCGTCCTTTGATATCTCACATTTTTAACGAGAAGTCAGACGATTTACAACAAATCCTTGATAAAAAAAATAACAATTTTAACACACATGAAAATATTTAACTAATTCCAAAACCATCAAAGTGACAAAACTTTTCCAATTTTATTTTCATTCTATTTTAATCCACGTAAATGGTTCCAAGATCTTCTGAGGGCAAGTTCACTTTAGAAGTCATTCCCCATCTACGAATTAATGGAGAACGCCGGATAAACGGGTGATAATAAGTTTTCGAGACTCAAATGAATGCAGAGGGAGCGACGATGAGAGGAGAGAGTCGAATTAATCAATTGACTCGTAGCTCTCAGTCTTTGGAGCGCTTTGTCAGTCGTGCAAGAACACACTGTTCCAGGAAAATCCTCACCGATATAGTGTACGTATTACCGGAGTTGAGTCTCGAGACAGCGACGAAATCAATCCTGGGAAGATCGAGAGAGAGAAAGTTTAAAACGCGCGCGCGTTTGAAAGCGAAGCCTGTGTCGAGGATGGAGGAGAAGGATTGAGGATAAGTACGAGAAAGGGAGAAAGTATGAGCAGGTCGAAAAAAAGTATGGATGAAAAAGAGAGACAAAGATAGAGAGAAATTTAGAGAGAGAAAGACGATGGAGCTTTGCCAATAGTTTCCCCGTTGAACAGTTTTGCCTTGCCATTATAGCCACACGATTGGATAGCCCTTTCTCTCTCTTTTTCTTCCTCTTATTTTCATCTCGATCTCTCTCTTCTTTCTCTCCTCTCTCGTCCTCCCATTCCGCGCTCATTCTCTCGCTCGAATCTGCAACGAGCGCTTTTTCCGACATGTACTACATACCATAACCACACTTTACGTTCACTCAAATTCTCATTCCCCTGGTGCTTTATATCCACCGAAACTTTCCAACTTTTCGATAATCGCGAAACGATTCGACAGCCGAATCATTTTCGCGCTTGCGACATTATACGCGATCGATGTATTGCACGTTCAATTTCTATTTCATGAATACTTTTATTTGGTAATGATTACTAACAAAGAAGATAGTTTAATCGATTTGAATTTTGTTATTATAGTTACAGAAGCTATTTTGAGTGTGTCCAAAAATTCATTCGGTTTTTTTTTGAATGAGAGAGAAAGAGCGAGGATACTCCCGTACGTATTTTAGTCATCCGGGGCAAACTTTTCCAATGAACTTTTGTAATGATTACTAACAAAAAAGATTTCACAGTTTAATCGATTTGAATTTTGTTATTACAGTTACAGAAGCTATTTTGAGTGCTTCCAAAAATTCATTCTTGTTTTTTTTTCATTCTAATGCTTGAAATGAGAGTTCGAAACTCGAGAGGGTGACATGACATTGAGGTTGAAAGGCCGCTCGTTCGAGTTCAGTATAGGCAATTTTGTACAGAGAGGATCCAAGTACACAGTGTACTTCAAAATTCTGCAAATTCTAATGTCTTGATAAAAAGTGAAATTGAAGCTAAAGTAATACTTTTTAGGTACGTCTGTGAACGTAATTTCTATGAAAAGTGAAACTTGAAATAGTTCACATTTTGTAAAAACTGTGAATTAAAAAATAGTACAATACTCGGGACACCCTGTATGAAAATGGGAGCGTGCACTCTGTAAAGTTGCACGCTTCGAAGAATCCCAAAAGCCCGGGCAACAAGCCACTTGGTGAAATTCGAGGACAATGAGCGACCGACACAACACGCGGAATTACAACGACGAAACGAGAACGATGACGGCCTAATTAAAATCCCTGAGGAGTCGAAGGGTGGGGAAAACGAGAGCGAGAGAGAGAGAGAAATAAAAAAGAGGATTTTCCACCGCTCCTTTTTTTCCCTTTTCCTCCCACCGAGATCTCCTCGCGCAAGAGAGCAGTCACGTGGCTTATTCTTTTCCACATTGCAACAAGAGATTCGCGCTTGTAACTCGGAAACGAGCAACGATCCGACAACCCGCCAATTAAAAGCGGCGAAAACTCGCAAAAATTGTTCCTCGCTCGTTCATTCTTCATTCTTTCATTATTTTGTTTTGTTCCTGACGGCTAAACTAACTCGGGAACCGCAAGTAGACAATTTTTCACGCTCTTCTCTCGAGGCCCTCTTTCCTTTATCTTCGCACGTGAGACTCGAGAAAAAGTTCTTCTCTCGCGAAACGAATTCTAAACCGGGAGCTTTGTTCTCTCCATGAGTTCGCGTTCCTCTTTTCTTTCGCCGCTTTGTCTCGAGTCAACCGAGCCTAATTTTTGTTTCTCGCGGAAGAAATAAAAGGAGAGCAACGCGTAAGTTAATTCTCGACGTTGATATAAAGAAAACGAAGCTTGTTAACTCGGAGAGTATGCTTTTTTAAATTAAATCAAAAGCCGTGTTTTTGAAGCGAGCGTTTTGATACGTGTATACATTTTGAAGGGGATAGATTTTGAAGCGAGCACGAGAAATGCGTCGAGAAAAGAAATAAAAAAAGTGTGCAACGGTAGCGAGAATTAGAGAAAATCACGAGAGTGCTCGAGAAAAATGGGGAGCGACGAGATGTCGAGGATTTGTAGGTGACGAAAAGCTTAACGCGATCAGCTGACCGTACAGACACACACTCGAGAGGCTTTTTATCCCCGTCTCTCTCGCTCTCTCTCTCTCTCTCTCTCTCTCCTCATCTCTCTCTTTCCCCTCTGGATCTAATACGCGCGCGCAAGTTTTCCCCTAGCGAGCCGAGGCTCTCGCTCGATTATCGCACTGTCTGTCACGAATGAGCTTGCAAAAGCGAACCCTTCGGGGCCAATGTCACTGTCGATAGTTGTCCTAGTCCGACGCCGAATTTTCCCACCTAGTGGCTCCAATTAAAAAAATATCTTCCAAGGCGAAAGGAGCCAGCCAATTTTCCGCATTGATACGGTCGAACGAAACTTTTCATAAAAACTTCATCTCGTTATTACTTTCGAATTACTTCCATCGAGCAGTTTTTAACGAACTTAATCGAATGAAACTTTTAGCATTTACTTACATAGTAAGCTGAGGAAACTCGGGAAGTTTGAGTAAAATGAAAAATGCAAAAACACGAGTCACCCGCTCGTAAAATCACTCTCTCTGCGATCACTGAATATTGATTGAGGAAACTTGCACCGATCACTGAGAATTTCATCGATGATGTTTTTGTGTTGGTTCAAAATACGAGAGACGAGAATTCGAGGTTTATTTATTTATATTTTCCGTTTCGTCAATATTGTTCGATCCATTAAATCGAATTAACTGTATTTATTATCTCGACGAACAGTGGGGAACTCGAATAAAAAATGGGAGAGATAGAAACGGTGAATTTTCGCGTGGTTTTCGATAACAATTCCCGTCGCATTGTTCTTTTCCCTGTGATGTGTCTGCTGGCGTTTTTATTTTATTCCCTCTCTTTTTGTTTCGAGCGAATATATGCTCGCGTGAGGCCGAGTGAGCGAGAACTGCTCCTCTGCTCTCGGAAGCCGGTGGATCGTCCGTCTCGCTCGCGCTCTCGACGCCAAACTCGAGAAAAGTTTAACGCGGCGACGGCGCGTCGAGCTCGACGGGATGGGAAATCGCGCGGTCGTGGCAGGGCGCTTTTTACTCGTTGTATACACGGATGCAAGTACGAAATTCTGTTGGCGCTCGCGCGTGGGAAGTTTCGAGGGAGAATTGAAGGGGATGGGAGAGAGGGAGCGAGATAGAGATAAAGACAGAGAGGGAGAGAGAGACGGAAAGAGACAGAGACAGAACGACAACGAGCGAAAGCAGAGACAAGCGCGAGGGATGAAAACCGGAGGCGCGCGCCAACGAGAGCTCCGAGCTTGCGGATTCTCGGCGTGCATCCCGTCAAACTCTGCATCATTGAAATTCAATAAAAGCATTTTAAAAACTTTTAAAGCATTTCAAACTCCTGAATAAATATAAAAATTCTAGAATCAAAATTTTTTATTATTCAAACATGACAATGGATGGAGTAAAATTTTTTTTTCATTCCGATATCAAAATGAATAACTAGACAGTAAAATGTGTGTTTGGACGATTCGAAATTTTGACACTGAAATTCACAAAATGTTTGTTCATTCAAATGAAAATGTGCGTTTGAGATTATATGGAAATTTTCTGTCCAAGTGTTTTCAACCGAGATCATTTTTTACTCGAGCTTTAACCGTGATACTCTTTTTTTTCCGACGCAATCTTGAACGAGATCTTCGTGTTTTCATCGTGTAAAAAGTTTGGAAGGTACTCGTGTGGGTTTACGTGCGTGAAACCGCTCCCTCTCGTCCCTGCCAGCGAACACCTTTGCCGCACGAAATCGGACTCGCGGGGACAAAACTCTCCCGCGCATGATCCATCATGGAAGCCTCTGAGAATCTCGCTCCTTCCGCTCCCTGATGCTACTCGTTCGCACATTCCACTTTTTCGACAAACTTTCACAACACGCTCTTCGCGTCTACCAATTAAAGTGCCAACTCGAAAAAACTACGTACAAGCGAAAAACTTTTTCGTTTCTCAAATTAAAATAAAGTCATATTTTTTTCAAGATTAATTTTTATGCTTTAATTAATATAAGTTCTGAGATTCTTGTTTATTTATATATAATTAAACATCAATAACAAAAGAAAAGTAATTTTGTTGAACATTTTCATGCTAATTTTGTAGAAAATAATGAATTCATGATATTTTAAGATTTTTTTTGACACTCCAGATTGCTAAATTTAACTACCGCGCACATTTTTCCAGCAGCTTTTTTTCAGTTGCCGACCTTTCTCTTTTTTCACATTCGATCCTTTCCCAAACACTCGCCACGTGCTTCTTCCTTTCCGTAAACACAGAACTCTCGATCCTCCGCACGCTATTTTTATCTAGGTGCAAAATTCGTTCCGATGACGTGCAAAAATTGAGGCAATGAAGTTGCAAAAAAGTTTTCATTCATGGATCAGATAACAATCCGATGACGCAAATCTCCCATTATAATTTATTATTGTACTATATCTAGATGTTCAATGAACGATGTCTCACAGTAAATTATACAAACAAGAGAAATATATCTTGACTTTAAAATGGCAGAAAATCCCGAGTACAAGGAAATGCGACGAGTTCGATATAAACGGTCTATTTGCGAATTAATCGATTGGCCAGGTCAACCGTTTCCAAGAATTTTGCGGCTTGGTCGAGATAGAAGAACATGAAGAGAGAAGAGTTAAAATAGAGGAAAAAGGAGAGAGGAAAAGAGAGAGAGAGAGAAAGGAAAAACGTGTACGGACATGCGGGGAGTGTGCACGTGGCATTGACAGAGAAAGCTGAAAATGTCGGTCCAGAGGACGAGTCGAAGATCATTACCGGAGTGGAATAAGGGAGCGCGGGAGCACGCGGGGAGGAGTAAGGTGAGCCTGCGACAACAGAAGAGAGCTCGAAGGATCTTCCTCAATTTCAAAATCTTTTCCGGAATCTTTGAAATCGAACCAAAATTCAAACAAGATACAATTTTTCTCCATCAGGACAATTGCACCGACTTTTCTACGCAATTTTGTTCCATCTCGTCGGATCTTCGGCTCAATCTGTAGAAAAAGCTTCTGAATGAGGCCGGGAAGCGTTAGAGGGTCAGAAAATATGAGAAAGATAAAACGAGACGCGATCCGAGAGCAGGAAGGAAGAGAAAAGACGGGAAAAGATTGGGAAGAGCGGAGTCGCGGCCGGCGGGCCGCGTGCCGGCTGACTCTGTGTGTGCCAGACCCTCGTGGGAGTAAGAGCTAAGGGAAATCAATATCTCACTAGGGGTTGAGACTACAACCCGTGCCGAGCAGCGGAGAACGACAACGACCATGATAATGCAATGGAAACGTGTGAAAAAGCGAGACGGACTGATTTTCAAGCTTTTTACCCGTCTCTCGGTGAAAACGCTCTCTGTTTCTATCGTTATCGGTCAGGAGAGTGTACGAGATTGTACGAGGGTGTCCGAGAGCGTACGAAACTCCGAAGAACGTCCGGGCGAGAGCGTGGGAGAGAGAGAGGGACGAAGAATCGAGAAGAGCGCGAAAGACAGAGTTAGGAAGGACAAAATTTCAACAGAGACGGAAACAAGAATCGAGAAAGAGAGAGGGAGGGAGGGAGGGAGAGGGTAAAAAGCGTGTATCGTACATCGGTGAGGAGAGAAAAGCGCGCAAGCTCGGAAAGACGGAGCTTGTCTATCGGTCACCAACACTCCGACGAGAGAGAGCCAAGGGGCGCCCTCTGCAACTTTTGCTTGCTCCTATTTCCGCAGCTTGTATACGGATGGTGGGGATGATACGAGAAGAGTGGGGGGGTGGGAAATTATCTTCTCTGTTATTCTCCACTCTACTGTTGACGCTCCGCACGTATACCAGTATTTCATCCCCTCTATCGCTCTTTTGCGTCTCTCTCTCTCCTTCGCTCCGTTCGCTCTTTTCCTCCCTCTCGACTCCTCGCGCAGTCTTTCTCGTCAAACTACCCGTAAACTCGTTGCAAAGTGATCCTCGCATCGAAACAACCGTATCGTCTGATCTTCACTGACTTTTACTACTTCCTTCGGATATACGATAATTGTCGAACTCGTTTGCTCTACGCGCGACTTTTTACTCTCGCTGTCATCTCGAGGAGAGAGAGAGAGATCTCTCTGGACCTCGATTAAAAGTTCATTCGCTCATTACAGGGTATCTTAAATAACGTCAAAGTTTTGTTCATTACGTTTTTTTAGCTCGGTGTTGACGGATCTCTCCGGCCACGTGCTCGTCAATGAGATTTGATTGATCTTCAACTACTTTTATCCTGTTTATCAGAGTTCCTCCTCCACCGAGCTTGCGACGAGAACCAAAACAAACTCGCGACGCATCCACAAAAGTTCCTTTTCTCTTCCGCTTTTCTTAAAAATTTTCTTGCTTGTGTTTTTTTCTTCAATTTTTCTTTGTCGCTCGTGAACGTCTCTTTGTCCGCGTGCTCGCTCGTTTCCGGCTCTGTCAGTCTTCCCGTTAGTTCCCGAGACAGCGAGGTCTCGTGAGAACGAGAAAAAAGCCGGTCGGAGCGGCTCGCTCCAGCCGTCGCGGCCGCTTAGCGGGAACTGCCGCCGCTCGAGCAACGCGAGCCGCGCGCGCCTTTATCTCTCGTCTTTGTCCCTCTCCGGCGCGCTTCCGTTTTCTCGCTCGCTCCTCGTTGCCTCCGCGAGCTTCTTCTACTCACCCTTACCGTTTCCAACCTCCTCTCATCCCTGCACGCTTTCCTACACAACCGAGACTCGAGAAACTCCCGGCGAAACTTTGCCCGGCGTCGAGGACGCTCACCAAACTCCCCCGCTCGCTCTCTTCCTCTTCCTCCCATATTCGCTTGCTCTCTCTCTCTTTCTCCCTCCGTCGCGTCAATTTCTCATCTCTCTCTTCCTTCCTTTCTCTCTCTCTCTCTCTTCCTCAACAGCGAATCTTTGCCTAGCCAAGGAGCTGCTCAAGCTCAAAGGGATGAGGCCACCGCTTTCTCACTTTCTCGCACTCACTCTCGCGCCTTTCCCCATATTTTCATATCCCGTTATTACATTCCCTCCACAACGCCAGGATAGTTTGATCGAATCGTTAAGCTTTTATCGTTTACGATGCCTTTCGAGTACAAACTCCAGTCGTTCGATAAATACCCGCACAATTATTCCGGTTCGTAAGTGAGAAAGCGAAATCCAGGATTTTCAGATCGTAAAAATCAACGTGGGAAATGTTGACGAAGCACTTTTTATAGTATGAATTTAATCAATTCTTTTTTTCAATTCTTTTCTAGAACTGATGATAAAAATGTTAAATCAAAAACTGGAAAAGTGGGAAAATCCATCAAAAATTCTATTCAATGCAATTCATGATTTTTGTTGAAAGAATATCTCATCATTTGAGAATGTATTTTTCCGTGTTAAAAATCGTTTCAGTGCAGGAAACGAGAAACAATGAGGCTCTGAAAAAAAGATTTATTCGTTGTCTCGGGTCCGGGGTTGGGGGATCCGGGGCTGGAGCTCTCATCTCGCTCCTCAACTTCTCCATCGGCGTGTACGACGCGGCCCGCTTCGCCGTCGTATTTCTTGGCTATAGTTGAACAAACTTTCGCCACAGTCGCGGAAAACTTTGCGTATACTCTCGGAGGGCGAGAGAAAGAGCAGAAGAAAGAGAGAGGAAGCTCGAGAGAGCGAGCGAGCGGGAGTTTGAGCTTAGTCTCGCGAGCTTTGGGAGAATAAAAGAGAAAAGTATCGCGCCTGATTCTCGAAGACGAGTAGAGGAGAAGAAAAATCCTAAGCGCATTTTTTTTCAAAGTTCCTCGTATCCCGTGCCTCGGAAGGAAGTTCGCTAAATATTTACCGATCGCGAAATAATTCATAGGTCGCTTCTGGACTTGACAATAAGAAGCTCCGACGCGTAATTCTTTCATCGTCTCCTCTCGCCTCGAGATTCCACGAGAAGAGGAGCACACGTCGCAGGAAAGACACAATTTGTTGAGCATAAACTCCTCTTGTTCGAGGAGAGTTTCCTCGAACGAGACTCTCCGAGGTAAAAACTTTTTCGAGAATCCATCGAGGAAAATTCAACTCCCAAAGTTTTCAACCAGCGAGTTCTCTCGCGAGAGAACCGAGAGAGAGAGAGAGAGGAAGATAAAAATAATAAGAGAGAGAGAAAAAAATACAAGAGGGATGAGTTTTGTTCTCGCGGTCTCTGGCAAGCTCCGGTGCGGTCGAGCGAGCGAGAGGGAGGAAAAAGTATTTTTTATAGGCAGCGAGAGGAAGGACGAAAGTTTGGAAAAAGTTCGGTGGCTACCCTTCGAGAAAGACGTTGAAGCGTTATACAGTGTACAACTCTTAGCTCGGGTAATAGGAGGAGAGTACGAGACGGTGGACGAGGAAGAAGAAGAAAATATAAGAAGTTGAAACGTAAAAGTAAAAGAGGAGTTTGGGAAACGAGAGGCAAAAGTTGCATTAGAGAGGCGAATCGTTGGCCAAACTTTTCGAAGCGATAAATTAGATTCTCTGGTAATTTGAGTCATCGGATACCAAAAGTGGTCGGGATACGCTGTCAGGAATCTGAGCAAACTTTGATTTCTATTATTGATCAACACGATCCCGTCAAATAAATATCTCAAAATCGACTATTTTCAAATACCTTTATAAAGGACATCAGATACATATTTGAGACGTGTCTAAAATGCATTTAAAAATCAACAGACCAAATGTATTGCTTTCAAATGATAATATCATTAAAACAAACTTTTTGTTAAGTGATTAATAACGTAAATTTAAACTGTAAAATAAAAACTCGAAAATAGTTTTATTTTTACATTAATTCGAAAATAAAGACATTATCGTTTAAAAGATCAATTTTTTCGAGTGTTCAATAAAACGAATTGAAATGAAATAATTATCAAGATATAAATACAGTAAGGGTATAAGAAGATTACAGGGTGTTTACGTCTTGTATTGATCAGGGAAAGTTGGCATCAATTGGCATTGAATTAATTAACCCGGATAAATGCGAGAGGTTTGCGACGATTGGAATAATGAATCTGTTGGTTAATCCGAATGCGAGTGGTCGAATGTCGCCTAGGCGATAGAGAAACGGAGAGAAAGAGATAGAGAGAGTGAGGGAGATGGATAGATAGAAGAAGAAGAGTATCGGGGTAGTTTAGTCCATGACCTAGGGTCACGAGCCCCCTTCCAACCCCGCGAAACGTTGTCTCGCTCCCCGTTGGGCGAACGTTCACACGCGTCCGCTGTTTCCCAGCGATCGAGCGCGGCCCACGTTCCCGCTGATCGATCCTTCTTCCGTGATACGCCAACGAACCAACACCGAAGCATCGAGCAAAGCACAATTCTCTCGATAAATTTAACTTGCCCTAGAAAAGCGATTCGAGACTCGCTTCTTCCTCCCACCCCTTTTACTCCATCTCATTGAAATTGAAAAGATTTGTTTCTCGCAAATATCAATCTCTTTTTATCAAGATGTACATTTTTTATTACCTCCTAACCACTCCAATTATTGTTTTTTCGATTTTTTTTTTCATTTATCAAGAAAAAATAAATTCTCATTCGATATCAAGAATTAAAAAAAAATTGTATGTTAAAATTCATAAGAAATAAGTATGATAAGGAATAAAAATTGAGAAAACTTACTATAAATAAATCTCTTTTCTCCATCTTTTATACTGTCATTGAAAAGATTTGTTCCTCACAAATATCGATTTCCTTTTATCAAGATATACAACATTTTTATTTTCATCCAACCACTCGAATTATTGTTTTTTCGATTTATTATCTATCGAGAACAAAGTAACAAAATAAACCAGAAAAATAATAAAAACTAATAAGGAATAAAAATTGCAAAAAAGCTACAGATTATTGAAATTAAAAAGATTTGTCTTTCACAAGGATCGATTTGTAACAAAGTGAACACAAAAATTTGAAAAAATCAATAAAATTTTTTAAATAAAAAAATAATGCTAGAAATAATAATAAAACGAGAAAAAAGATAAATAAGGATGATTGATAAAGAATGAAAGTTGAAAAAAAGTGCTATAAATAAAGAAGGAATTCGCGACGTCGATCGGGCACGAAGCAACTGCTGTCCTCTCAACTTCTTTTCCGCACTTCCGAAAACCATTCCCAAATCTCGCATCCGCCGTTCTTATACCCCCCTTGGCCATTCTCTTCTCAGCGGCAGAACCCTCTTATTTTCTTCTTCCAACATTCTGGTTACGCTTCTCGATAAAGTTTTACCCACGTCATAATAATTTCACCTCGAGTCTCTCTCTTCTCTTTTTTCCTTTTTCACTCCCATCCCTCTCAAATGCCAAGTTTATCCGTAATAAATTGTTCCCGCAAACTTCGTCTCCCTTACCGAATCCCATCTATATCGAATGAAGCGCAAGGAACGATAGCAAGATGAAAGAAAAACAAAAGTTCCGTTTCTTATAAAAAGAGTGTCAGAGACTGTATTGAAAATTTCGAAACATCGAGATAAAATCATAATTTCTACAAGTCTTTATAAAATTATGAAATTTTTTTTCTTTTAGTGACGTTGGTCGGTGAGATATTCGAGAATAAAGTTTTCTATTTAAACATGAAAGTAGAATAAGAAAGCAAATAACTACATATAATACAAAATATATTTTAAAAAAGTGATTAATTATTTAAATACGTAAAAGTTTATTATCTGCTATGTATAAAAATATCTCCAAATTCTTATAAAATTATCTTTTTTTTAATCATATCTTTTTCAAGAACATGAATGTAAGACGGAACCGTAAAAGCAATCGAGATAATATAAAACGTATTTTGTAACAAAGAAGGCAATTAATTAAAGTTAATAAAAAGTTTATCATAGAATTCGGGGAGTAAAAGTTTAATTCCTGGAGTCTGGAAAGTACAGCGGCAAATTGATGCTCGACAATTTTTTACGCTGCGGAGATAAGCATAAATGCTTTAACGAACTTTGGTACTTAACGATCGAGAATAAAAGAGAAGCGAAGTTTCGGTTTGTACTCGGGACTGAAAAGTTAACTCCGACTCCTTTGGAGGATTGTGTATGCCAATTTTGCGAGAATTCGCAACATCTCGGAAGTGAGCTTTGCCCCTAATTTCCGGTGGAAAGGAGTGAAGAGCTCATAGTTGTCGCAGCTAAATCTCAGCTTGTCTGGCTTTCATTCCTCCCAACCGTCCGACTTCCTACTTCTCGCGATTCCACGTCCTCGAAGAGAAAAGTTTTGCATGAGGCACAACTTTTGGCAATCAACTCGCGAAACTGCGTTAGGAAATTTTTATGAATATTTTTACATCGATGCGAACAAAAAAAAATTTCCATTCCTGAAGTCAATATTGTTTTGCTGCTTTTGGCATAATGAAAATGATGTTTTGTTGAATATTTGTTACGTTCTGAGTCGGTCTTTTATCATTATTATTGGGAATAATTCAACTTGTTAGTGTTGACACCCAACCGGGTCAATGGGTACGTCAACGCGATGTTAGTCCTCGGTACTTCCATTAGGGAGAGACCGAAATGTTAGGATGTGGAGAGGATTCGGGTTGTCAAAATTACAGTCGGTAATGATTTAGAACGCAACCCCACATGTCTTTATTGCGTCTTGTCGTAGACGATATTTGTCTGTACAAAAATAAAATTTAAAAACGCGTCTTTAAATTCGACGGTGGATGCTGACAGTTTTAGGCCCACAACGCACCGTATAGTCTTTTGGTTTTAGTCTTCGCGCTGTGGCGGTCAACGAAAAACTCCCCGAGTCTCCCTCGTCATCAGCCAAGGAGGCCCGGTACTTGGTCCCAAAAAACTACGTAGTCGCGCACCCCCACACTCCGGAGGTACGATTTTACGCACGTGTTGTGCAGATACGGACGCGAGTCAAATTCTTCGACGTACTGCGCTTTCTCGCGCGTCGAGTCGAAGACGATACATATAATTATAGACTATACAGAAAGAAGGGCTTAGTCTTGTCCGCTAGTTATAGAAGGACACCCGAAGAGTGCTGCGTCGCGAACACTCAGGACAAAAAGTAGGAAAAAAAGTATTGTCTACGTTCTGTACAATTCTTTTACGTCTATGCTCACACAAAAAACATTAACACGTTGAAATTGAATATATACAAAAATGACAAGAAATTAAAAGAAAGATAAAATTTGAAGACTATACAAAAAATTACAAGAATCGGTATATCTTTTCCAATACGCTGCACTCCACACATATTCCAAAGACATATCTCACGAAGAACGGAACACGTGGACCATAAATTATTTAAAAATTAGTTGCACACAAAAAATTAAAAACTGAAAAGCGAACGTCGACTTAGTTAGCAACAGTTAGTTTCAGTCAGTTTGTAACTCGTTAGATTTTGAGATTCCAAATTAATAATTTTATATACCGCAAGCACGTTTTCCTCGCTTTTGGTATGAACCTTGGAGACGAGGGCTCATATAACTCCTTGCACGATGTTTACAGTACTCTCGGCTACGACTCGTACTGTAAACATCGCGCGCGGAGTTACAATTCGCCCTTGCTCGTCTCCGCGGTGCACAATATACTATTATTTTTATCAACGATCGAATGCGAATCGAGCGAATCCGCATTTTTATACATTGCCAATTGAGACGAGATAATTTTCCCTCACCTGCCGCGGCCGTAGTCCGTCGGCTGACAGGGCTCTAGGCGATATTATTTATTTATTAATAATTTAGACTTTCATCGGACGCCAGCTAACTCGAAGTTAGTAAAATATATTTAGGGAATGGTAGGTTGGGGACTATACGAAATCGAGAAAATAATATTCGTTAATATAAAACAGAGTACAGTACTTACAGTTTTATTTGACGACTTTTACAAGTTTTCTCGGCTTCTTCGAATAATCCTCGACTTATTATACATATTTGACTATTAAACTTACAATAAAAATAACGGTGTGTTCGGGATCGCACGCAAATTTTCTCTAATCTTTCATTCGCTGTGATCTCGACTCGCGTCTTCAGGGGTCAAGGAGTGGGGATGAGCCTCGAGCTCGACAAGTCCCAACGGAACCTACTGAATTTTCGGTGGCGCGGAAAAACTAAATTTTGATTTCAAAACTTGTCAGTCGATGGACCTTCTAGTCGAGTATTTTTTATTTCCTATCTTACAATAAGCAAACTCAGGTGAGAACACCGCCTTCAATCGGGTCCCACGAGTTTGCAAATTTTCAAATCAGCGTTTTTCGACAACGAGCGAGTCCGAAGCGAGCTCCTCGTCGAAAACGAAGTCAATCAAAATCAGTAAGTCAAAAGAAAAAGTTAGTCAGAATCAGTCCGAGTTCCCAAGCTCGGGGACCCGACTCACGGAGGTCGTGATCACACGATATATTCGCAAAATTAAAAACTAATTCAATTCCGAACAAAACCGAAATATAAATTATAAAATAAAATATGAATCGAAATATAAATCGCGAATCACAACATTGTTTGGGCTATCAAGTGTCAGTGCGATAAACTATTACTATGAACTGAATTATTGGACAACACAAGTAACCAATTGGAACGAAAATAATAAATACGAAGGAGTAAAATTTGTAAAACAAAAAAGGTGAAAATTGTAAAACGAAAAAGTGAAATAAAGTGAAACAACTGTCAGCTGCGACACAGTTTATATTTAACAATAAATCTCACGTTTGGTTCTGCGTTTTTATATACATTCAAATAAAATGAGTGACATATTCATCCAATACCGATTCCTTCTTCTCGAGTCCCGATCCCGAGTGAGTACATTCTTGCTCAAAACGGGACAATCATTATCCAACGACCACTTAGGACGTAACAATATTTAAGAATAATTTATGAATTTAGCCGATAAAATCGATAACTGATAAATCAAAAAATCAAGATCTCAAATTATTAAATGCTGTTTCCTGTTTATTCCGTATTGATCAGATTCACTTCATTTAAGCTTTGCGTGGAACTGCGCTCAGGAATGTAATCAAAATTTCAGTTATCAGAAGGAATGGGAACAATTTGAAAATAGAGGACGAATATTTTTTAATGTCCGTTGTTCTCGGTACATCAAATACTACTATATCAAAATAAATGAAACGCTGACTCGCTTTTCTTCTCATTTGTCTCATCTCACGAAAACTTTCATTAATTATTCGTAACAAGGATAATTTCACCCAGAAAAACTTTAAAAATATCGTTAGAAATTTTGTTATTCTAAAGAATACGACCAAATAAACTGCTGAAGAGGTGAAAGACACTTTTTATTTTTAGAAATTCCGATGCAATTATCTTAAATAAAAAGCGCGACGTACTGAAACAAGCAAACTTCATCTTTTTCAGAAAAATAAAAATTTTCAATTTAAAAATCTCAAAACGAAAACTTCCTCCACTTCAACGCAAGCGATGAGCAAGAATCTGCTATTCATGATAACCAAACTATCCGCAAACTTCGATGAGAGGAAGAGGCCAAATATTCCGAGAACCGAGACCGTGAAAGGTAAAATCTATTGATATGGAAGTTTGGTGAAAATCACAAATTGTCTCATAGCGCGAATATGAAGTTCAACGAAGCTAAAATTATTTTTCAAAATCCTGGTCCAATAATTCCAACACAAAAATCGGAGCGCCAAAAAAAGTAACATTTTACGAAACCAAAAATTGAAACGGGAAACCAGATTTTTGAAAATGAAAATTCCCTCGACTTCCATGAGCAATGAGAAAAATAAAAACGTAGAATTTCGGTTGGGGAAACGATCAATATCGAGTCGATGGAGCGTTGAGTAGGAATCTGTCGCTCATGATGGTTCAACTATCCGCAAAACTCAAGGAGAGTAAGTAAAATCTGTTGATATGGAAGTTTTTTGAAAATCACAATTGTCTCATGGCGCGAATATAAAATTCAACGAAGCCAAAATGTTAAGAAAACGTCCCCCACCCTGAGGGAGGCAAGGGGTGGGGAAATTATAGTTTTTGACCTCCTGAATACAGTGCCGAAGAGAAATCGCGGCGGTCACCCTCCCCCCTCCTCTGCAAAGATATCCACAATCAAAAATAACAAAAGGCAAGGAGGAGATTTGATGGAAAATGGTTCAAATAATAACATCAGATAGGGAGAAAGGAGCTAGAAAGGTGGGCGCCAAATAGCAAGCACCCCCCCCCCCCCATGTATCCAACACAACTTGCACCAAACCCAACGAATCCCGAAGCCCATACAAATCTTTTGGTTCCCTCTCCCTCTGCCTAATATTTGCCCTTCCAAATTTTCATTTAATGTAGGTTTATGACAGTGGGGGGGCTTCCCCCCTTTCCGCGCTTCGCCCCTGGACCCCATCGGAAGCTTCACGCCTCAATACCCCAGGCGCGACACGGGAGAGGGGGGGGGCTCGGAACTTGGGGCTGTTTAAAAAACTGTTTAATGATAGAAGAAAACGTAAATATAACCGATACACCCAATTCATGTTGTCTGGGCATCATGTGCCTGGGCATGAAAACAAATTTGAAATATCTTTGCAGGGGGGGGGCGACTTTTCATCCCCCGACAGGGTTCCATTATTTTTGATCCGAGAACAAAATATCCCCGGACAAAATAACCATGTGCAAAAATATCCGCAGCTGAAATATTCTTTGCTAAAGTATATAAGCATAAGGAAAGGGGGCTCCTTCGGAGCCCCCACCCTCCATCATATACCCAACATAACTCTCTCTAAACCTAACGAAATCCCGAAACCCTTACAAATCTTGATTTAAGCAGAACCCCTTTTCCGAATATTTACAGGATATTTTGGCAGCAGTTATTTTACACTCGGTTTTTTTGTCCGAGGATATTTTATCGCGGTTATTTTGTCCGCGGATATTTTATCGTGTCACCGACTACATAACGAAGTTGTTGAAAGAGACAATATTTTATTTGTATCAACTTAGTTATTAGTTTATGAAATACAAAATGAAAATAATTTTTTTCAGTTAACGCAATTTACCGGCAGTTGATAAATTACACTATTATTACTTGCCGTCCTTGTTTCATTTTTTCAGGTTTGAGCAGAACCCCTCTTCCGTATATTTACCAGATATTTTGGCAGCGGTTATTTCGAATTCGGTTTTTTTGTCCGCGGATATTTTATCGTGCCACCATTGAGATATATTTTGTTGAGGGATATTATGTCGGGGGATATTATGTCGAGGGACATTTTGTCCTTGGGATATTGGGGGATGAAAAGTCGCTGTACCGGGGGGGAGGGGGGGTAAACGCCGCGATTTCTCTTCGGCATTGTATTCAGGAGGTCAAAAACTATAAATTCCCCCTTTCTCCCACCCCTTAGGGGTGGGGAATGTTTTCATAACATTTACCACATTTTTTTTCGTAATCCTGGTCCAATAAATCCAACTGAATAATTCGAAGCACGAATAAAAAGTTAAATTTCACGAGACCAGAAATGAAACAGGAAATAAGATTTTTGAAAATGAAAATTTCCTCAACTTCCACAAGCGATGAGAAAAATAAAAACGTAGATTTTCGGTTGGGGAAACGATCGATATTGAGTCGATGGAGCGTTGAGTAGAAATCTGTCGCTCATGATAGTTCAACTATCCGCAAAACTCGAGGAGAAAGCAAGGGGCCAAATAGTCGGAGAAACGAGACCGTGGGAGGTAAAATCTCTTGATATGGAAGTTTGGAGAAAATCACGATTGTCTCATAGCGCGAAGTGCGCGCATGAATTCTCGTTTCGTGTGTACGAGAGCGGAAAAGGAAGTTCCTGGAGGAGGGAGAGAGCCAATCGAGAGATTCGAGCGCAAATAAACATGAAAAGCGGAGTCAGCTCAAACCACCCTTCCGGACGCCACTCATACCTCGTGAAAACTCGCTCCTTCCCGCCTTCATTTTTGGCTGTTCGATAGCAAATTCCAGTTAACTCTCGAACGGATGAGTCAAAGAGAGAAAAATGGGAGAAAAGGAAATAGAATGCGAAAAACAGAGTAAAAGTGGAAGAAAACGTGATTTTAGTTCTTCAATGAAAAACTGTAAAGTCTTGAGAGAATGAAGGAAAAAGGAAATGAAAGAAAACAAGAAAGAGAGAGAAAATATTTTTAAGAGTGAGCGCATGAAAATACACAAAAAATAGACAGAAAATGGATGAGAAAGAGAGAAATAAAAACGGGAAAAAAAGGATAGAAAATAAAATATATTAGGAGGAAAATTGAGGAAATGCGATTGTGAAACGCTCAGCGACCTCTGAATCCACATCGATGCAATTTATCCCGCTCGACTGGTTAATATCACCGAAAGAGCGAGAGAGCTTTCCTTTCTTTTGAGAATTACCTCGATCTATCGTCAAATTTACGCGCTCCTCCGCCCGAGAATGCGCAACGACGATGAACTTTCGCAAAGATCTTACTGAGATTAAGCGCGTGAAAGAATTACGCTGAGAAAAATTTAGAAAAAAATTTCTCAATTTGTACTCGAGTCAAAAAGAAAAAAATGTGCATTATGAAGAATTTGTAGATTTTTCTAAATTTATATCTGGCTTTATTTTTTCGGATTAACTTCATGTGCGAGAATTTTTTATTCATTTGTTTTTTTAAGAGAAAAAATATTGTCAAATGGAGTATTGATAAATTCCATTTACTGAAATTTTTTTTTTATTCTCGTAACAAAGGGAGACAAATTCACGCTGTAAGGAATTTTTAGATTTTTGTTGAAAATATAGCGAGGAATTTTTTTTCTAATCGACTTTCTGTCAAAGTACAAGCATTTCTTTTATCCGTGACAGAAAAAAATTCACGCTGTAGAGAATTCACGTAAATTCCATTTTATGAACGTTTCCATGCGATTCAATTTAAATTCAAAAATAGAAGCAATATGAAAATGAAAAAAATACGTTGTGGAATGCAACAAAAATTCTTTTTAAATTCGAGCGAAAAAATTATCGTTAGATATTAAAAACTCACCAAAAACCTTTCGGACGCTGTCACAAATTCTTCGAGTAGTGTCCATTGAAGGCGAGCATCGAGCAGGTAACAGAAATTGTCACAGAAACAAATAAAAATACACTAGGCACCGTACACGGAACGAGAAAAACTGAGAATTAAAAGAACCCGTTTTTCCAACGTTTCACACAAATCGCGTTTAAAATTACACGGAGCGAAAAAAACGTCGACGTAACATCGATTTTTAAAACTCTAATAGTCGAAGCTCACTTCACGTACACTGAAAACAAAAAATATTTTTTACCACGTTTCTATTAACTTGCTTTTTTTCTGATTGAATCTTATGGGTACGAAGAAAATAAAAAATATCGACGTTGCAAATCAACACAGTGCTCAAAAATACTGCGAAATAGTGAAATTGATTTTTAAAACTTCACAAATTATTGCACTAAAGTAAAATACACTTTTCGCGAGATAAATGAAAAAATTTAAATTCAGCAAAACAAGAAATCGCTCAAGTAAAGAAAAGAAACACCAGGTCAAATTCGCAGCACTTTTCGTAAATGGAGCGGCTAGAACGTAAACAAAAAACTGCCGAAGTCGAACGAAAGAAATAAAAATATTCACAACCGTAACCCTAAATCTTGAAAGCTAAACGTGGGAATAAATAACAAACAGTGATAAGGTCTAACACTTTTCGCATCGAGAAGTAACAATATCAACAAATGAGTAAAACACGAATTGAGAAACGAAAAATATAAACTTTTTTTAAAACGGAAATAAAAAGAAAACACAAGGTTAAAATCGTAACATCATCCGCAAACAGAGCAACGAGAAGGTAAACAAAAAATAATAGAAAAATCGAACGAAAAAAGAACAAATCAAAATGTTCACAATCGCAATTCTGTAAAATTAAATTCAAGCTCTGACACTTTTCACGACCCTAAGGTATAAAATCAACAAATAAATGAAATACGAAACATGACTTGGGAAAAGAATAAACTTTCTCTCTAAAACTGAGATAAGAAAATAAAAAAAAACGGCATCAAAATCGTAGCACTTTTCGCAAGCGGAGCATCAACGGAGAAGGTAAACAAAAAAGAAGCCGAAGTCGAGCGCGGATGACACACACGCCGTAACGTGACTAGAGCGAAAAAAATTGTATCGCGCCTTGCATATGTATTTAGCACGGGACATACGCGCCTGGTCCCGCGCGCCGAGTAGCGAACGAATACGCAGCCCTCACATTCGCCACGTGCTTCGCTTGATTCGCCTGAACATTCGTCGCTCGGCTCCCCTCCAACGATTTTCTTCCTTCGGCGCACACAGAGCCGGCCTTTCCGCTTCAGTGAATCCGAGCAAAACACGATTTCTGATTTTCAGAAAAAGCGAAAAGACGGTTGTCAGCATAACCAAACGTTTCTAGATTCGACTAAAATTCGCATATTGATGTTCAGGGGTGAACACTTTCTACCCATGAATATATTATATATTTCGAGTATAAATTTTGACGACTTTATATCACTTTCACCTATTTCCAGTCGAAATTTTTTTTTTTCGAAAAATTTCGTAACGCGAATCCCAACGAGATACACATTTTGTAAATACATGTGAACAAAGACTTTTTTATAAATATTTGTTCAACAAAAGTATTCAATAAATATTTATGATAAATGAGGAATAAATATCAAATAATAAAAAATAATTCATGTATCGAGTAATACAAAAACAATTAAGTATCGATTAAATATTAAATTCTCATATCGATTTTGATAATGAAAATAAGCTCTAAGGCAAAATGAAAATTATTCCGTAAGAACGTTGAAGAAGGGAAAATGGTCAAGCCGTTTGGAGCTCATTGCACCACGTGGCTGATTTGAATTTAACCAGTCTAAGGTAAGACAAAAAGAGGGTTTAGGAGCAAGATAGAAAGAAATAGATAGATAATAATATCCGCGTGCGATAGACAAAGAAATAGATACAAAGTCTAAAGAAGGTAATATGCGAGAGAAAGAGAAGAATACGAGACCGAAAGATCGAGAGAGTGAGAAAGAGAGAGAGAGAGAGAAAGCGAGTGAGAGTGAGAAAGAGAGAGAGCACAAGGAACAGGCCACGTTGATTCTACATTTGTCCAATCCGTATTATGCAAAGACATGATCGCCTCAACTCTAGCTATCATCGTTGTGACAATGCGCACTGCTCGAGCCCCCGTTAAACATTCACGAGGTATACGTGTTGCAAATGCGAGTGGATGGCGAGACATGCCTCGGTGAATCGCCACGTATTTCCTCGTACATCGCTATATTTTACAATTTGCTATATTTGCACCAGCGAAAAAGTTTCACGCACTCGAAAAGAATTCCTCCTTCGCGGAAGGAACTCCCTTTACACGACTGAGCAAAAAAAGCGGTCGCGAAAAGAACGCTTTTATCGATCTAGGGAAACGTAATTTTTTACGAAAATGAAAAAATTCCCCTTTTACCACAATGGTGGGCGTCATTTCGATAGGAATTTAATTCGAACGAATTTTATACTGTAGCATCATCCGGATTATCAACATTTTGTACGTTGAAATTCTCATTTTAAATTGAAAGAGTTCAAAACTCAATGCAAGAGCTCCTGCCGCCATCGAAATTGACCGTTATGTTTTTTTAACTCGCACAAAATTCTTCCACTTGGCCCCGGTGCATATGCCAAAATGCGCGCGTAACTCGTACCACGCTGATGAGTTCAAGGTTTAATTTATTTAATCCGTTAAAAATGAGCCATTGATTTTTTTAAGAAATTAATAATTATTTTAATTAGAACTTAGTAAGAAAAAAATAATGACAGCACAGATGAATTTACTTCCTGTAAAAACTGTGCGAATTTGTTTATAAAACAGTTTTTAATATGTGCAAACTTCATCCGTTTGACAGTTGTAATGAGTGAAATTATTACCACGTTTCTATTAACAACGAATTCAGAAGAGTAAAGAACTCCGGTCGCCGTGTTAAAAAGTGTGTCCAATTCAACTGGGGTAACCGGCTATAAGGCCCATCTTCCTGAATTCGTTGCTATTAACTTGCTTTTTGGTACAAATTTTAAAATATATTTTTTTTAAAATTGAATCGAGTTCGCGGGTCACAAAATTGATGTAAATCGTCGTATGGATAGTATTTTCGGATACTATCCGTCTTGTACTAGCCGAGCATGTATGTAAAACGACAGGAGTAGGGACTCCGACGCGAGCTTCGAATTTAGAGGTAATCAGAACGTTGAAGAGAGAGCATATTGTCAACCTGCGAGCGTATCCAGACATACCAGCTAAGTAACCTTCCATCCTGTATATAAAATTTATGTAAAATTAAAAGCAATCGAAATAAAAGTATAAAATAAAGAAAAGAAAATGTATTAGAATACTACACAGTCAATGTCCAAAATACGCACGCCATGTGCATACTTACAAAACGCAATCACCTCGCTGATCATTTCATCAATCCATACAAAATTTTTCATCAATCCTTAAAAAATGTATCGTTCATTACTTTGTCATGCTAAAAGAAATTTCGATTATAAGTTTTAAAAGTACAACAAAGCAGAATTTATTCGACCTTGAAACTTTGTACGAAATTTGCTTCCGATTTCGAGAATGAGAAATAAAATTGTAAATCTCATATCGAGAACTTTTTGCTTACCTCTTATGGTAGCTTAGTTTTTGACGGTAGATAAGCCAGATTTTATCCGAAGTCTTTGATCCTCAAGCTCACGTTTTCTCAGATTGTGATATGTAAACACGATAGGGTGTAGGTGGTTGGGAGTCGCAAGTGCTCCTGCCTGTCCGCAATTTTTCTAGTTCGTGGCGTCATCTTTCGAGGACTCCAGTAAATACAATTCCTCGCACGCACGGATGGTATCGCTTGACTGCTTGGCTGCGACTTTTTCTACTTTTACAACGGATCGTCGTATCGTATAAACTTACTATCAACGTGAACTCGTAAATACCTACTGTTCAATCGTTCTATGTTCCACGCATATTTACACTTTCGATAGTCGCTCCTCCGAAATGTATATTATGGTTTTTAGGTTATGTCTAGGAAAATAGAGTACAAACTCGCCGAATAAAGTACAGTTTCTCATGATTGTCCGTGTTTTTTAAGAAATTCTCCTCAGAAAATTATCTACGACAATTGTCAAAAAAATAAAACATTTTTTTCTCATCGACTATTTAAAGTCATGTCGTATGAACTACACAAAGATAAAATAAACATATCTGTATCAGAGTTCTCAGATTTGTCGATCGCTTGCCAGGGTAAAGCGCTCAAAGCAGGATCCGGTGTTTTCTTTCTAAGTAATTACTCTTTTACCTGAAAGTATAAAAATTTTTCGAATTATTTATTAACATATTTCTTTGATTGCAGGTCTTTTTACGTTTCCTTATGTTTTTAGGCTCACTGATCGTGTACAGTACATGAATCCGTATGGAAAAATTGTGAGCACGCTTTGTGTAGCTTTAGCAGGCTCCTTTGCTGTAATTTATAAAGTCAGGGTAGATTGCGATACAAGTATTGATGAGAAGTACCATGTTACTCGACTGATAGAAAATTAAAACAGACTTGTACAGAAAAATTACAAATCGAACAAAACAATATCAAAATGTATACCAGTAGATCTCTTAGCGGTACACTTTTTAAAGTAGTACAAGGGATGAGAAATAGAATCATTGTAGAGTCGAGCAGAAAGAATTGCTCCATGTCAAGATCTTTGCACAGTTTGGAATCCCCTAACGAGTGGGAAAGCGATGATATGGAGTTTGAATCTATTAGCAATGAATATTTGGATCCAAAAATTTGCGGCTACAGAACATTCATTCTGCAACCTTATGTAAAATATGGAGAAAACAAGCGAAGAAACACGACTCCGGAATTGCAATTGGATGAAGCCGAGGCCCTTGTGAACACTTTGCAGAATTGGACAGTTGTCGAAAGAGCTTGCGTGCCTTTACTCACGCTGCAGAAAAAGAAATTACTAGGCAAGGGGAATATGGAGAAATTAAAAACGATATTTAACAATGACCGGAGCATCAATGCTCTCTTCGTCAGCAAGAATATTCTGAGGCCAGTTCAAGCGAGAGAATTGGAGAGCGCCCTTGGTGTTCCAGTTTTCGATCGTTATGCGATCGTTATTAAAATATTTCGCGAACATGCCAAGACTCCTGAGGCAAAGCTGCAGGTAGCCCTAGCAGAGCTTCCTTACATCCAAAAAAAAATTAGCTACACGATCGAGGATGATTGCATGAGAATAAATTATTACGAGCGGCGAAAAATAATCGTGCAAGCTCGAGAAACGAAGTTAAGGAATGCATTGGAAAAACTGAAACAACACAGACAATTGCTGAGGAGCAATCGTACGGCGAATAAAATTCCGACGGTCGCCGTAGTGGGATATACAAACGCTGGTAAAACGAGTTTAATAAAAGCTCTGACGGGTGATGAATCATTGGAACCGAAAAATCATTTATTTGCAACTCTGGACACGACCGCGCACGAGGGTACTTTGCCTTGCCAATTGAAAACCTTGTATATGGATACGATTGGTTTTATACAAGACGTCCCTGAGACCCTGATCGAGCCGTTCATCGCTACTTTCGAGGATGCTATAATCGCTGTAAATTATACAATTTTTTTTAAATTAAACAATTATTTAACATATTAATACTTTCATCAAAAAAATTTATTTCATTACATGTGTGTATGTTACAGGACGTCATCGTTCATGTCTTTGATGCCAGCCATCCGGATCGACAAGCCCAGATAGAGCACGTTCAAGAAACTCTTCGAACGTTGATCAAGGAAGACAAACCTGTGATAAATGTAGCAAACAAATGCGATCTTGCTGAAAAAGAAAATATACCGGAAAACGTCGTCGCAGTCTCCTCTACCGTTGGAACAGGTTCGGAACTAAAAAATATATATTATTTATTTACTTTATTATTTGTCTTATTATAAAATGTTTCGAAATTTTTCAGGCATCGATTTTCTACGCTCCGCAATCGAAAAAGAATTATTGGCAGTGACTGGACGCAACACCGTGAAAGTTCGAGTTCTTTCGGGAAGTCCAGCATACCGTTGGCTCTACAAGGAAACAGCGGTCAAGACTGTCGAGCCAGATCCGGACGACGAGCAATATTTATTAGTACACATAATCGCCACGCCATTACAGTTGCACAGATTTCGTCAATTTCTCAAACAATCAACTGCCAGTTGATTGAGAAATTTCTACCAGTTTGTAAAAAATGTTCTAATTTTCGACTCAAAGTAGATGTTTGACATAAAAAATGTTTTATTCGAGCTCCATTAGCGTATTTTCTTTTATTTATTTGTTTCTATTTTAGTCATATATTTTCGGTCTCCATGTGCTAAACACGTGTCACCGAACTGTTTTTTGATGCGACACGTGTTCTCGAGATTTCGCACGATGTGATTTTCGTTTCGGTCGTTGCTCCCCTGTGGACCGGAGGAGACTCGAGTCCCGAATGTTCAGTGGATCGTCGAACAGTTTGAATAAAAAGCCATTTGTCAGGAAAATCGGCGAGCAGCTGAAAATTCATTTACATGAGCGCAAGGGATCGCTCGGGACCCGGGCACTAATGCACTTCTCGTGTCGAATTAATTAGAGAACGAAGATAGCCTTGTTGAGAAACAAACGAGATTATCCGGGCTTTCCAGACATTGGTTACCCGTTTCACGGCCTGATGATCTAATTTCCAGCCTTTCCGAGTGTTTACCTCGGTCCTCTATTTCCGTCTTACCTTCGTCCGTGTCACGATTTTGACAACACCTTGTTATACCCATTATTATGTTTGTATATCATAACAATGTTCCCTAATTTTTTTCTTTGAAACTTTTATTTATCGATAATTCAATTTTTTATGGACATCCGTTTTTTTTTCGGCGCTAACACCACCAGAGTCAGATGGATGAGAAACCGATTCGTCAATCGTCATTTGTCTTTTTCGCACTGCCGGAGTCGCATTATTTATCCCCCTATAAGTTCACGCATCGACGCTCCTACGAAACGAGAAAATTCGATCGGCATTTCGGAAATAAAAAGATCATCATTTCCGTTCGAAAATGAGATTTCAGGTTCGAAAGTTTCTCGTATTACTGTTAGTAATGGTTAAGATACGTATATGAACATTTTTCGATAATTGGCAATCTAGTTCGAGCGCGTTTCGTTCGAACGTAACGGTTTTTCGAGGACCATAGCGCACAAGATTACTGACACAATTCTTGGTTCAGTAAAAATAAACCTCTACCGAGAAGGAGACAAAAGGTCCTCGTATCTTGAATAAAAATTTGCAAACAATTCTCTCGGCGAGAGTATGAGTCGAAACGAAAATAATTCTCTCGTCACAATCGCGTCTCATCTGCGATCGCGTACTCGGGAGTCAAGGTTTTCTCGGAGTCTCATTGGTGATATTCGTGACTGAGGCTTCGTTGGCTTTTTTTTTAGGCTCGCGTATATATTCCTCGTTGCACGAACGGAGAAAGAGAAAGAGCGCGTCATGGGCCGGTCCACGGGCGTGGGAGTCGCGAGGAGGCGAGAAAGAGAGGCTCGATGTTGCTGAAATGCTAGTATCCAAGATGGCCGCTAGGAGACGAATGTCGTCAAACGGGTAGTAGAGTTTTCCAGCAGAGGGTAGCATCGCGGAGAAAGAGTGCGAGAGAGAGGGGGGAAAGATAAAGAGAAAGAGAGAGAGAGAGATATAGAGTTTATCCCAGCTATGGTAGCGGAGCCCAGTCGAGTCCCGCGAGTGGTCCGGGCAAGCACAACGGAGAAAGACGGGCGGCGTGCGTGTTCGCCTTCGGGAATAAAACTGCCATCGAGCGTCGAGGGCTGCGCGGTGAGGGTGTGTGACGTCGGGAGTGAGAAGGAGAGAGAGACCGCGAGACGAACGGACAAACCAGAATCTTTTGAGTGTTGAAACACGAGAAATCGAGACAGAGAGTGAGAAAGATAAGTGAGAGAGTGAAATAGAATTGATGAGAGGTAAAGGTAAATCTCGATGGTGAGAATCGTTGCTCCGAAATTCGTTAGGTTCGTAGTATTTTGCTCTCTCGAAGAAAATATTGAGCCTCGAGGAGGGGAGTGACAGGACGAAGTGATAACTCTCAGATCGTTCCTCGAATCGCGTCCGTGTGTATGTTTTCCGGGTGATAATACATCCGGCGAAGGCCTACGTAGAGCTGTCACTTCGATCGCCATTTTAGCGCCGCCGAGCACGGGAATGCGCGCCGCCGGCGAAATCGAGCAGCACGCCAAAGGGATCGTGGCAGACGCTGAAACATCGGACATCTGAGTTTTTCCAAGACACTTGCGCTCGGAGGAGAGTGAAAGATACTCCAAAAACGAGATTCGTAGTGTTAGATAGTCACAAATACTTAGATAGATACAGAAATTGACAAATATTTCTCGATATACACGAGCTCGCTGCTATTGTGTTCGAGACTGTTTCCCCCCCACCCTTTGGTCTCCCTCGTGCGTGCATATGCCTGTCTCGCGTCCTTGCTGAAAGCGTGAACGGCATTGGAAATAAAAGTTAGCGAGGCTTGGGCGAACGAGAGAGAGATAGAGAGCGATTCATCGGGCACGAATATAAGAGAGAGAGTGAGAGAGAGAGTGAGTGAGATAGCAAAACAGGCGTGGATGAGACAAAAGGAAGAAGAAAAAGTAGCGAGAAAGAGGCAACAGCGTGCGCCGGTCGGTAGCATACAAGTGTACAGTGAAGTGTCCAGTTTTTACGTTCGCGTGTGTTTGTGTCCGAGTGTGTGTCCGTGGGAGGCTCAACTAGAATCTTTTTCCTCGCTTTTCTTTCTCATCGCGAACATTGACGAAACGTCGAACGCGAATCGGACAGATGCGTTGAAACTCCGATCCTCTACCCCTCGTTCCGTTTTCCAACGTTCTCACTCGGGCGACGCGTTTGGAGGTTAAGCGTTGCGCCTGGACGTGCTCGTTTTTTTTTCTCTTCTTCCCTTCAATTCCCCTCTGAGACTCGCGACGACGAAATTTTTTAACGCGATTCGCAAACAAAAAACACACATTCCTACGAACAAAGAGAGAACGTAGAGAGGCTTGAAAATAAAAATACGAATTCCATTTTTATCTCGCACTGTCGATGTTTTTTCCAAAAGAGCGAAATAATAATAATAATATAAGTAGCTAATAAAAGTAACAATAATAATAAATTAAGGAAAGAGTGAATGATAATTCGGTAACGGTGATAATTAACAACGGAAACGGGTAAAAATCGTGATAATCGCTTTTTCATTCGTTCTTAGTAATATCGTAGCGAGAGAGAGGGATGGAGCGATAGATTTTATTCCCCGTACGCGACGACGGATCTTGAAACGTCGCCCTTTGTCGCTCGCCTGTGTTTTTGTTGTTATTTTTTCTTTCTCGATCGCGGGCGAATCGTCGCGCGAGTGTCGGGATTGAAATTTTTTGGTGAATACCCGAGATTCGACGATACGCGTGAGTTTGTTGGCCCGAGGAAGTGTGCTAGACGGATAGAAGGAGACGGAGAACGGGAGATCGGGACTCGGTGGTGCGAGTGGGATAGACGGAACGGCGTAGGATCGAAGCGGAGCTGGCAAAGCATGAGATGATTCTGCGCGTCCGCTGAGGGGGCAACCTGACACACGGTAAATACACATTTATGAATTATATTTTTCTCGTATCACGTTGGAAGTAAATCAAACGCACCTTACTTATTACCTGATGTATACATTTTTATTTCGCTAGGGGAGATGTAATTAATTTCAATATGAATAATAATAAATAATGATCAAATGAGAATATTTCTTTTCATAAAAAAGTTATTATTATTTCGCAAAGTTAGTATTATTATTTCACTACGAGATAAAAACAAATTAATTCTAATACGAATAATGAAAAATTATCAAATGATAAAAATATTTCTTTTAATGAAAGAGTACTTCAAGATTTTCTCCGAACTAATTAATATTCCTTTCGTGTTATTACTTCACTATGAGAAAAATAATTGATTCAAATAAGAATAATAGTAAAGAATGCAAATTATGTTTTTTTTTGTAATAAAAGAACATTTCTAAGTTGTGATTTATTAAATTGTTACTGATAAAATGTCGAAAAATATACTTTTTCTTTATATCATGGATGATGTAATTTTTCCTGTAATTTTTCTTTAAATTCTTCAAAAGCAGGTGTTTACTTTCATGTTTTTGTTCTTCTATCGCGAAAAATATACATCCATGTGAACTCAAAGCTAGTTTTTAAGTTATAAAAAAGGGTTTGGGCTCGTTTCAGTCAATTGACTCGGAGACGCTCTAATCGATCTTGATCTGGAAATTACTTTACACATAATAGCGGGAGAATGGGGCTCATTACCCTTTGTACACGAGGGCTCTCCTTATTGTGCCAAAATCAGAGCATTGATCAAACTGTTGCTACACGGAATTGCCATGCGAAATATATCGACGTCTCCTTATATATTTATTTCTACCCTTTGCTTCACTTTTTACAAATTTCTATTCAGAATGTCAAATATTTTTTCGAAAATCCTCAGAAAAATTGCAGTACCAAATCGAATTGACGTAAAAGCTTATCGCTTTTTTTTCCTCTCTCTCTCTCACTCGTATTTTCTCCGTGCTGATGCTGCTTAGGCATTCCTCGCGCCACTCTCGCCTTTTATAGAACCGGTATATGCAACGAGTACGTACACACATACTCCCATAACTCAGAGAGAGAGAGAAAGAGAGAGAGGATAAAAAATACGGCCATGAGCTATTCGATGTGAGAGTGTCATCTGTTTATTTTATTTTTGCCTAAAATAAAAGAGAGTAGTTACGCGAAATTACTTATGAAAACGTTTTTTGGGTTTCGAAATTTTAATTTTTTAACGGGTGGTTCCTCTAATATTTTTCATGCAATCAACGAGATGCTTCTGATTGATCGAAGCTTTCTGTGCTCTTTGGGAAATTGGAAATCCGATCGACACAGAGAATTTAATTATTCTGTGGCTCGCCCATCGTTGACTTCTTCATGATGCATTTTTTAAATATTATTCATATAATTTGCGAGATGCTCTTGATTGATCAAAATTCTCCGCACGATCTGAAAAATTGAGAATTTGATTTTCTGGTCGTACATTTTTTATATCTTTTCACATCGAGATATTTTAGAATCTTTTAATTTATTCATTGATTTTTAATTTATCACATTGTTTTTCATGCTTGAAATCAATCTAAAATTCAAATTTAATTTTCTCAAATCCAATTGACGTTATCGACATCAGTGTTTACAAATTCATGTAGAACGAAATGGAAACTGCAAGCATGAACGTAACACAATCTTTTCATTATATTATGGCTCTTTGAAAATAAAAATGAAATTTCTCCAACGAGATCCAAAATTTCTCATCGACTTCGCGAATACTAATTATTACAATCGCAACTCAAAAATTCATCGAGAAATTATGAGAGAAGAAAAATTGACTATTCAATCGAATTTTTATTCAGTTAATTTTTTTAGAGATCGCAGCTACTTAAAAATCGTTGAAAAACGAGAAAAAAAAGAAGCGTTGGAACGCCCTGTGGATAATATTATAGAAAACGCTGAGCCAAACGGTAAAGAAAACACAGCGGTGTGCATGCACTCGTTCATGTACATTGTATGAATTATGATGAGGCATTTCGCCATTGTTCCTGTTCACAATTTACTCTCGCTATCTTAATTATATAGCGATGACAAGGCAGGCAAAACTTTCAGACAAACGGTGTTTAATTGACCCGTGGTGTGATCGCGCCTCCCTATCGAATCTATTATCTACGATGCACAGGTCGACCCGAACACGAAGCAAATATCATTTCACCTATCCCAAAAGCTAATAAAAAATATTTACATACATATTCAAAATTATTTTCAAAATATACATCCTCTTGATTATACGAGTAATATCGTCAGAGAAAATACACGGTGAACGTGATTCATATTACGTATTCAAATTAAACATAAAAAAAAGAAACAAAAAATAAAACAAAGTGTAAGAACGATGGAAAAACGTAATAGACAGCTCGTGACAAAGACAAATGGAAAATCAAAGGAAAAATGTTGAACAAAGAGTCCAAAATTTAAATAATTAATTTTCAAAAAATTTAATTATTCAATTATTTTTTCAATTATTCATTTATTTCTACAAAAAGTGTGAAACAAAAAACTTGAATGTCGATATAATTCAAATTTATAATACACGCTCGAAATGTTGATACTCTTAATTAAGAATAAATTAGCGTAAGAAATTTTTAATTGTGTGACGAACTTAGTAGATCGAGTGTTTGGTTAATGATTCGATTCTGGGTCAGTAACCTCTCGGCGCGTCTAGTTCCGGGATGATCGGGACTTTCTCCGGATTTGTCGTATCGGAAATCGCGTAAGACGAGGGACGATAAGTCTGCGAGCACTCTTATGTAAATTAGTTTAGTTCGGAGGGACCCCGAGAAAGAGAAATAAAGAGAGAGAGAGAAAAGGAGTGTATATAGATAAAAAGGGAGATAGAAAATTAAATAGAGAAAAAAAAGAGGTCGTTGAACGACCTCAGCTGCGAAACGACCTCTCACGAGACACCTTTGTCCTTGTCCCTGCTCACTAAAACATAAACGAGAGGTGACTCCGAACGACCTTTCTATGACCTCGGACTCGTCTCTCTCTCTCTCTCTTTATTCTCCTCCTATATCCTCTTCCCTTCCTTTTTCGCCTCTTTTAATTCGTACATAACGTTTAGCAGCGTTTAATGAAAACGGTTTTAATTACCGAACGAGGATAATTCGTTCATTGGAATTTTTAAACTCTCCCAGCGTGGTCTTTTACTTTTCCGCTCTCCTTTTCCACTTATCGCGAATAAAAAAAAAAGAAAAGGAAGAAGAAGAAAAAAGAAAAAGGAGAAACGAAATGCGAGAAACGCTCTCTGTCGGCGAGTTCTTTTAATCCCGAAATAAAAAATAGAATTCGTTCTCGATTCGCGGGAGAATTTCATGCGCTTTTTACGGGAGCTTTTTAAAATCGACGGATTCGCATCGTGAATTTTTCTCGATACGCTGAAAGAATAAAATGATCGAGGATAAAGTAGTACGATTTTCGATTTCTCTCCTCGACCTCGGAGCTCTTTGACGGGAATTACGTGCGCAGGAGTTAATAAATATAAAAAATAAAAAAATAAAGGGTAGATGTAAAAAATAAATTGAAGGAAAAATAGAGGCTTAAATCACGAAGAAAAAAATTCAGGCCTCGTATAAAGTGGAAGACTCGATGAAGCGTTTATTAATCGCGAACTCTTATCCGGTCGAATGCCTCGTTTCCAACTTTATTACAAATTGCTTTACGCGGCGGTGATTGCCACCGAGAGCGCATCGAGAGAGAGAGTTCCTCCCCAGGCGTTTCCCAGATGTACGGTCAATTCTTTCCTTCGCCCGTTTCCCATTTTTTTCACCCTATCCCCGGACTCGCAATAAACTCCGTAATTGAAACGAATCTTTCGTGATGGAGACGCGATTCTGTTTACAGATTTAATTCGCCATTTTTTCACCCCCTCCCGGATGAGGGGGAAAAACATTTTTTTTTCTGTTTCGCGATTGGATCGTCAATCGAGTGACGTTTCATCGATGTTTTACCAATTTCCTCATCTTCGAAAAAATAAGGACGAAAAAAACCCTCGAGAGTGCAAATTCGGTATTTTCTATCTCGGTCTCTGCCTCTCTCGTGCGCGAAAATCGTTTGACAAGTCTTCTCTCTCGCTTGTTAAATTAAATACGCGACGTGTGTGCGCGTCAGTTCGCTATCTCTCGTATATCTTTTATCTTTTTTTTTCTTCCCTTCCCTTTTTTTATTTCTCTCTTTTTTTTTACTCGTCTCTCTCTCTCGCTTTTTCTCCACTCCGCGGTCACGTAAACGTCTGGTACGAGCCCGGAAATTGGTCGCTGTGTGTAAAAAGGACCGCGGAAAAAGAATTGTCCATGAACGCACACTCTCCTGCATTTTTCACCTTCTCTCACTCCAGCGTTTTCCCACAAAAGAGGTTCGACCGCAGAATTTTTTAACAAACACGTACTCACGAGAAATCCCCGAAAATTATCGCCCTCGTTCAATTTTTCATTCTCAAAGACTTTTGTATTTTCTCGAATTTCTTACCGATCTGTCTTATCAATTTTGCACTGACGTTTTCAATGCTGAGAAAATTTTGTTTATAAATTCTCGAGGCTGAAATTGGAGGAGCATAATCCATCTGGAAATAACGATATCGAAATCTTTTTTTTTTTTTAATTGGACAAAGTACGGATTATATCGCGGTGTTCTGTAAGAAGAGGGAAATAAAAAAGTTGAACGTACGAGAAAGGATTGAGGCGGGAATTACGCGATACAGCGAGGAGACAGCCTGAAATAACAGCAGATCCGGAAGGATTATCCGAGCTATTTGTTCAGTAGCGTGTACGAAACATCGGTTAAAAATAATCACAGGAGAATCTCCAACTTTTATTTCACCTTGTCCACGAAGCGTTTTACTAAATTCTCCGAGCTCTCGTCGTTTTTTTTTAATCGGAAAAGACAGAAGCTTCGGCTCTTCGGACGTTTTCCATTAACGTGTCCCTTTCTCTCCCGGTCATTCATTTTCTTTCGCGATTGAGACAGCTGTCAAACTTTCCTCGATAAAAAAAAAGAAAAACGCAATCGCAAATTTCGTAATCCCCATTTTCCGGCACTCGGGACTTCCGGTTTGTGGTCTGAGAGGGAAGAATTATTGCTCAAGAATTTCCGCGCTCTTGAGGTCTCGAAGTAACGGAAAACTCGATCGAGCTGTTGAAGTTTTGCATCCTCGGAAATGCACCGAGGAATCTTTCTTAACATTTTTTTACTTTTTGGTCAAAAAATTGTTTACAAATCGTTGAACTTTACAATATTTATTTTGGAGATGAACATATATCTCGAGGAATATAAATTTTATGTAACAGTTCAGGAAAGTTTGTTTTAAGATGTAAACTTTGATCGGGATGGACTCATTTATATCTTTCTATTTTTTAAGCGTGAAAATTTAACGAAAGAGATAAATATCTTTTAGGGGATAAAAATCTCGGATGAAGACGTTCGAGAGCAATGAATTATATTTTTTCATCGCCTGTTTTACGATTCATGAATCATCCTGTACTCTTTGACCGAATTTATTATATTACAAAAGATTATGATATAAATGCCAATTGGTGGTGACCGTGGAGTAACGATGCTTCGAATGAAGGCAAGTGTAAAAATACGAGTCCGGCTGGGAGCGTCGAAGCGACAATTGGAAACGTGTCTCGTTTTTATCGACACACAAAAGGGCCGCTCAACAAATTTCTTTCTTCCGCTCCTTCTTTTTTCTTTTCTCTTTCTCTTCACTTAAAAAGCCTTAATAAATAGACGAGAGAAAATACTAGACGAATCACCGAAAACTATTTCAAGAGTAAAAAAAAGAACATGGTCAAAAAAATCTTTAAAAAAATTTTATTCATACAAAAATTAATCAATAAAAAAAATTGTTAACGACATATTGAAATATTTCGTTCAATTTGGTTCTCGGGTCTCTCGCGACTTGACTAAAAAAGAAACAAAATAGACAAATTGAGGATTAAGTAGACGTGAAACGGGGAAAGAAAATTTATTTCGGATTGGGAGCACGGGTTAGGAAACAAATTGAAATTCGATCCAATAAAATATCGAGCGTACGAGAACCGTGAGAATGAGACAAGGAAGGAAGAGAAGAATAGGTTCGAACGAAATCACGTTAGAAATACAAACATCGAAATAATAACAACAATCGAAAAAAATATAATAATAATAATAATAATAAGCTCAGTTATCGCAATCGAATACAATGGGAATAACAATAGGGAACGATGTTTCGCTATTACTGCAAAAATATATATATACAGGGAAAAGCACTTAAAATTCGATGTAACGGGTGTCCATAATGCGCTTCCTAAAAAGCTTAATTTATCGTCGATCGTTTTCGCGTTCGTTCGGTGACTCGAAATATTTCGAATAAGTTGTAAATTACGGAAAAACTGGAAATTCGATTACGTGGCGCTCGCAGACGGAGAATCGTGAAAAAAAAGAAAACAAATAAAGAGATGAGAAAAAATCGGAGAGAGGAGCTCTCGGGTCGCTCGCCTGAACAGACTCTCAGTTTTTCTCTCTGTCTCGTTTTTTTGTTGTCTCTCTCGTTCTCGATACCCTTTTGCCGTTCACGGCTCGTTCTCCAGGCAATGCTTGAGTCCTAGATTTCAAGCTAGTTCCGTGAGAGCAAGAAGGAGAGAGATCATGAAATCGTACGAGGAATTTCGTACGGATTGGTCAGTCTGTTTAACTCAAGAATTTACTGAAATTTTGTTATTCCAAAAAAGTTCGTGATGTACCAAAATTATTACTCAATATTTTATTTAAATACAAAAAAAAAATAAAATGATTTTAACAATTTGTTAATTGACATTTTGATAACTAATAAAATTTGTACATTATTTTTGATCTGAAATAAATTATGAGTACATTCTAACTTTCATTGATGTGCTTCAAGCCATAAAATTTGATAATTATATTTATGACAATTTTAGTTGGAATATCCTGTAGATGCAACAAGATCAAGTCTCATGGGGCCTCAGAGTGTCCTCTGTTCGGGGCCTAACATTTTCTCTCTCACTCACTCACGAAGACTCGATCCTGTATTTTCTACGATCGCATTTTCCCCTTCAACTTCTCCTCCCCATGGTCGCTTTGCTTTTCCGCGTCATTTCCAGTCTCACGCGATGAAGAAGCCGCGAGAATTTTTTCACGATTTAACTCCCCGTAATTAATGTACGAGAAAAAAAAGAGAAAGAAATGAGACGCGATATTACGCTTTATCATTAGAGAATAATTATTCCAAATCGATAATTATATTTTCATTTTCTTTTCTGATCACAATTAAGGTTAATTATCGCCTTGGTACATAATCTCTTGAAGGTTGTTCATATCGAAAACGAGATTTTTCATTACAGTAATTATTAATTATTCGATTGATTATTTTCTTTATTCATTGGATCGATATAATATTAAGAAAAGAATTGTTTTCTTCATCGGATGTACAATTTTTTTTTTATTAAATTAAAAAAGTTTTTTGTTCAGTCTGATGGATGAATTAAACGATGTGTATTTTGACAAAGACTACACGATAGTAAAATAAATAAAAATAAAATGACGTAAAATGAGAAATAAATTTTTATAGCGAATTATGTTAATTTTTTAAGAAAGTGAATAAACTTTCAATGACTTGTTCTCAGCATATTGCGAATTTTTTTCACTGATTATTTATTTATAGAATTTTCCTCGACATTTTTTGTTCAAGAAAAGAAAAAAGCAAATTGAACAATCTTACAGTGTCTGCAGTGCAACAATGCAAACGAAATTTAAACTGACAGTAAGGAAGTCTCGATCGGTTCGTGTGTTCCCGAAGAACAAAGAATACGATACCGGACAGATCGTGACAAAGAGAAATTATGAAGAGGAACAAACGGCACTGAAAGGACAGAAACCGAGAAGAGAAAAAGAAAAAAAAAGTGAGGAAGAGAGAGCTGGGGAGAAATATTGTGAGAAAAGGAATGAGAGTTAAAAAAATTCGAGTCAAAGTACGAGGACCAAGAAAAAAGAACATAACTTTAAAATCCGCATCGTTGAAACCCAACGATTTACAACAAAAAAAAATTTTTCAATTATCGAATTTTTTTTTATTCTCACTTAAAATGCAATAAAAATGAAAGCCCTCAAATATTAAATACGAACCGCCCTCCGAAACTCTTTCCTTTCAGGGGTTATAGGTTCAAAAAATTCCAAAACAATTCTCCATGAAAATCATCAACTGTTTTTATCGATGGATACAATACAGTGGGCCAAAAAATTATACACAAAAATTAGGAAAAATCATTTTGCTCAGGCACACCCTTTATTATTATCATTATAATATTATTACCCTTTAAAATTGAAGTACGTAAAGGCGACGTGAGTTCAAAACTAAAAATAATAATAACAAAAAATGATACTCTGTCGTAACATCATCCAATACCATTAAAATACTATTAACATTATCTAATAATATCAAGCGAACAATAACAATAAAATACAATCTACCAAATTTCAGTTTGAAAAGATGTTAAAAAAACGTCAGTCACGAAAGAGAGATGAGTCTGGTTGTACGTTTTTCTTCTCGCTCGCTCTTTATATTCTTTTTCTCCTCTTTCTCCGTCTGGAGAGAAGACTCTGCGAGGAGAAACCACCATCGAGAGTCGGCTTCCCTCTCTCGAAAGAGACCTCGAGCCTCTTCGGTATTTTCTCTCCTCCTCCATCTTTTTCCTTTCTCTCTCTCTCTCTCCTTCTTGCTCAAAGACAACCACATCCTCTTGGTTTATTCTCTCCATCCTCCGCTTCTTTTATTTCTCCTTTTATTTTTTATTTTCATTTTTTCTCCCGTTCCATCCTTCTCTTTCCATCTTCCTCTCCTCGTCTCCTTCTCCCCCCGTCCTTCTATCCGCCTCTCCATTCACAGAGGGCGCGAACGTTCCTTCGTCCTCGGATCTTCCTCTCTCTCCTTCCTTTTTTTTCTTCATTCTTGCTTTTGGTATTTCGTCCTGAATATCTTCACTCGTCGACACCACACGTTCTCCTACATTATCGCCCTCTCTTTCTATCCTCTTGTTCCTTTTTCACATCTCTTCGTTTATTTTTATCGTTACGTCCCCGCCACTCCGCGCCTGGACTCTCCTCTCGAGCTTCGTGTCTTCGAGTCGAGAAGAAATTTTACGAATTTAAACTCTCTTGCGACTTTGAAAAAAAATGTATTCGACGATTTTTTTAATTCAGCACATTACACTCTGCTCAAAAGACGAAAAAAGAAAAAAATTAATTCTGCAATAGAATTTAAAAATATTTAAAAACCATCATGAAATAATTTTTTTAGTATAAATTGCAAAACACACAAGCTGTTATTATGAGTTCAAAAATATTATTAATATAGTTATTTTTCGTAAAGATATTTCCGACGAGACGAGCCAGGATAAATATTTGGGGTAATCTTACAATCCGATCGGATATAATCGTCGAGCGAATTATTTTGATATCTTAATGAGGAAGCTGTCGATAGTCGGATAAATTTTACAAAATACCGGAAGTTAAGTAAACGTCACGTTTCCTCGATAAAATAATATAAAATGCCGACCTTGAAGACCCAGGGGAATAATGGCAGTAACCAGGAGGGAGGAGAAGGGGAGAGAAAAGAGGGATCCTTTCTTGATGCCTCGGGCAAAAGTACGCTCTTGCTGTCCTTCGTACGAAACCGATATACATCTGTGTTTAAGAGGGCTTTCAATATTACAATACACACAAATACATAGAGAATTGAAAAATGATAAAACTTTGATTAAATTTAACAACGATAGGAATGTCAGATAATTGAGTACTAATTTTGTCAAAATGTTCATTAATACTTCTTGAATAGTTGAATAACAAAATACAATAACTATTACAACTTTTTTTTTCTCTTCAATAATTTACATTAGTGAATTTTCACATTTGAAACGTTTTAATCTCGTTGAAATGAACTTTTTCCAATTTCTCTAAATCAAAGATAAAAGAGGAATTATAATTTTTATCAATACTAATTTGCTGAGTATTTATTGAGATTATTGGATATACGTATGAGAAATTTTTTTTTATGGGTCTACTAATTTCTTCTCCATAATTTCCCTCCCTCTGCGAGCAATTACATTCCCATGCTGATTTATAAAAAAATTATTCCAAGTGGGCGTGATTTTGACACGGTAGGAAATTTTTCTAATGCCTCGTGGGGCCAAAATCTCTAATAATTAGGCTCACAAACGGAGACGAGTCGGTCTCGAGAAAGATCTGACGAAATCTTACGGGGATTGGAGAATCCAGGGAAAAGTGATTGATCGATCGTGGAGTTTTGAGCTCACTACTGAATTATGGTTCTCGAGTCATTAGGTTGATTGTACACACAGGTGAATATAAAAAAGAATTTATTCTCGATATATCTTTATCCCTTTTATTTTCATTCATTCCGCCCTGGCTTTTTCATCCCTCTCAAAAAATCTCCACTCTTTGATTTCGTACCTCTCATCGTGAAAGAATTGAAGTTTCATTCGCGAAGAGACTAATTTCAGCGCAATTCTTTTTTATCATTTATTCATCCCGTCCTCGTTTTCTCTCTCTCGAAAAATCCATTTTTTATCCGAGTTTTAAAAAAATTGTATTTGGAAGGAAAAATTTCAACGTGATTGAATTTTCGCGTCCGACTCTTCATCGTGTCTCCGGGAACACGGAGATAAAAACCCAGGCAAGAGGAGAAAATGAGAGTTGTCGTTTATTTTCCACACCCGTGACGAAGGCTCGCAAATTTATCGAAATTCTCTGTCGAGAGTCTCTCTCGATTCGCGTTTCGTCCTGATCCGGATTAGGGGGTGTAGAAAATTCATGTTTCTGGATCGAGAGAATTCGTCGCGGCTCTGAAGATTCGATCGTTAAAATATTCATTCGCTCAACCCTCAGGCGTTTGTACATTACGGGAGAAACGAGAATGCATACGTAACGAGATTGACAGAGGAGGAAGAAGAAGAAAGACGGGCAAAGAAAAAAAAGTATCTACCGAGATTTACTAAATCTGAGAAAACCGCGAAGCATTTACGTCGAAGAGCGACCACAGTTTTCCGACAAACTTGAACGAATTATGAGGCTCTCGAACTTAAAAGTTCTCACGCATTTTTTTTTCGTCCTCGGGAATATTTTATTTGCACGAAACCGCAGGAATATTTTAGCGACTAAATACGCAAAGCATTTCAGAATTTTGTTACGAGAAACTGCACGAACAATTATTTTGATAAATTGTAGAGAAATCGCGGTTTTGTACTTTTTTTTCAATTTTTCTCAACCGGTAAAACGGTAAAGTCTCGTTCGCATCATGCACCTCAAGAAAAAAAAGAGTCTTTAAAAATTATGTAGAAAATTATTCAAATGTTATTATAGTTGACATTATATTGTTATAACTTCATGTTCGCCTTGGAACATTTTTTCTTCGTCTTAATTTTTTTTCGCTCTCACACGAGGCCCTTTCGCATCCCTTATTTTCCTCTCGATTATTATTTTCCCAAGAGAATTTTTTCTCCTCTCGCGCGAGAACTCGAATGACGTTGCTCTCGACCTGCTTCTTTATCTTTTTTATTCCCGCGCGTGCCTTCGCCGCGGAAGATATTAACGCACTCTTTCCTCGGGATTAAACGAAAAGGGAAGGAAAGGGCGCGCTTTTTCCTCCCCCTTTTCCTCACGATCCGCAAATTCTCCCCCTTTCTTCTCCTTATACGTGCTCGTTCGAGTATATTTATTTTCACGCGCGATCGTTCCTCTCCCCCTTTTTTTTCCTGCGTCATCGCAGTGGAAATATTAGCACGAAAGAGAGACAGGAGAAAAATAAGAAGTATAAAATTTTAATGCTTGCATCGTTAACCTGATAATAAAAACACCTTTTTATTTTTTTGTGTAATAAAAATATAGAAAAAATGTACCAGAGAATCTGAAAATAGATAAACAATATAATTATTTTATAATTATTGTGTTTGATTTAGAATGACTCGTAAAGAATAATTAAAACGATCATTACCATTAATTGGACAAATAACGCTCGAAATTTGAGAGAGCAAATATTGAAAGATTATTTTTTAATTTTATAGAATTTTGTGTTTTTTGACTCTGGGTCGCCAACCTCCTTGTAGATGAGAGAGAAGCAAACAAGGCTGACAACTGAAGAGTGCATGATCGTCCCTTTGCTCGAGAGAGAAAAGGCCAGCCCAAGGGCTTTTTCAACCCTTTTCGGGCCTAACGCAAAGTCTAAAGGGTGCGTCTTTTTCTCTCTTTCCCTTTCTCTCCATATATCTCGAGTCTCTCAGTTATACCCGGAGTTGTGTACACATCGCAGTCTCGCTTGCGAAACCTCATCTGAATCATCCAATTCATCCCTTTTTACACTTCTCGTTACACGCTCTAGAAATTTTCCTTCTCTGCGCAATTTATGACGAAGTCACACTTTGCCCTCGTCTTATTCCTCTCGCCCTCTGAATATACTCACGAAAGGACCAAATCTCCACATTTGCAAATAAAATCAGTTTTTTTTCACTGGGAGAAAAAAAATGAATTTTCACACGAAATCAAATTTTTGAACAAAATTTCTCCACGTTGTAAATTGTGAATTATCCACGGAAAAACTACATTTATTTATAAAACACTGTTGATTTAATGAAAAAAAAGAAGTTATAAATAATTGAATTGATACAATTTTTTTTTATTTATAGCGATTTTGAAAAATCAAATCGTAAGTTCCAAATTTTTTGTTTCGTCGTCGTGTCGTTTAGTGTCCCGTCTTTGGGTATTACAATAATAAAAATATAAAGACGTACACGGTAGCGAGTCACGTATGCTAAAAGGCGCTCTTTATTCTTGGGTCAAAGTTATGTTAATAGGATGCCACCCTTTCGGGCGACCTCGCCGTTTCGTGCTTCTTATTCCTCTTTCTCTTTCCTCTTCCATTCTTTCAATCTTTTTTCCCTCTATCCTTTCCCCCGAATCCACTCCGCGTCCTTCCGGTTCGAAAAAAAAAAACGAAAAGAATCTTTTGAACTTTGATTGAAATCCTCTCGAGTCCGCCTGAAAATTCTTTCATTCTAATTCTACATTTTTATCAGGCAGGACGAAAACTCGGGGAAGAGAAAAAAAAATTTAATTAAGTTTACCGCTAACTTTTTCACAAAAGAATTTTTTGAGATGAGAAGTCTTGACAATGGAGAAAAAGAAAGCTCCGAAGGAATGAACAAAAATTCATAATTTTTCAAATTCAATTCTCGAAATAATTAAACTTTTGAAATTGGTAATTAAAATAAGACTTTCATAGAGATCGCACGATCCATGAATACCATGAGCAAAAAAAATATATACATATAAGTATATATGACGTAGATAGTTTTGAAAAAATTCAAATTCTTTTTTTGGTTCGCATTTCAATGAGGTTGGAATCGAAAAAGAATGTAATAGAGAGGGGATTTTAGATTGCTCGTCGGTGTTGTCGGAGAGTATCGATTTCGCGCGAGGAGAATTTTGCGACTCGCGCCGGGTAAAACACACGACGATAGACGACGATGGCGACGACGACGACGACGACGACGACGGGAATATCGATTCTTCAAGGCTTTGGCGCCGCGCAACACGCGACCATCCGACCAACACACCTCACGGTTTTCGCGCACATTTGTCAATCCTCTCGCGTACGTGCACACACACCTGGACGGAGAGACACGCTCGCTCGTAAACATGCAGATAGAAAAATCGAGCGGGGAGAAGAGTACGGGAAAAGTGAATGGCGCGATAGTGAGAAAAGTCTGCTCTTTCGTTTCTCTTCCTCTCCACCAGTCCTCTCGATTATTGCGAAATTTCGCATTTAATATCGATAAATTCATAACGGGAGCGAGTCCTTGTACAAAAGAAACTTTTCAAATATGTATTTTACGGGAAAAATTCACAATGTGCACCGAAAAGTGAAGCGAGAGTAAAAAAAATTTCTCTGCGAGATCAATTCATGAGAAAAAATCTTTGCATAAAAATTTATCGTTTCTAAAATCGGGGACTCTTTCCCAAAAATTCAAGAGAGTAAATAAAAAAGTCGCGTAAAAATCGAAAATTTTTTTATTACGATGAAAATGATTTTATAACAAGAGCTCTCGAGCATAAAAATCGAAAGAAGAAAAAAAAAGGTTTTTATCATGAGAGCCAAAGTCGTGAGGCCGAAAATTCTATTAAAAATTGAATCGAATACGTAAAACTCAGGAGTGACGATAAAAGAATAAAAGGAAGAATGAATGAATGAGAAAATGTTTGAATGGGAAAGTTTTGAATTTGCCTCTCGTTTCCTCTCGTATTTCCTCATATGATAGTCCAATGCGGGCATAAATATTTCCTCCTCGCTCTTAGCTCCCTCTTACACGGCTCCTTCGCTTTTTTTCCCGACTCTTCCTCGACTTTTTTCAGCATCATGGACCGTTCCCTCTTTATTATCTCCCGTGGAGAGTTGTAAACTTTACGAGCACCGGGGAAGGAGAATCAAGAGGAGGAGAGAGGGAAAATGCTTTACGTAGATTGTACGACGTGTGTGGAGGACGAGTTATCGGCGTGCCAAATCGCATCTGGAGTACTGGGACAGGGTCGAGGATCCGACATATTGCCACGGAGAAAGCTTCTTCTTCCCTTTTTTTCCCTCACAATATTCGATCCTTCGTCTTTTATTTTCCTCTCTCTCTATCTCTTCTTCCTCTTCTTCTTTATTTATTTTCTATATCCAGGATCGAAAATCCCGATAAAAATCACCGAATGATAAAATATATACACTTTTCATCCGACAGGAAATAATTTATTCCTCTCTCATCTCGTTGAAATTCGATCTCGTTGAAATTCGCTATACGAAAAACCATTTCTTTTCTCTCTAACGCCATTTCCGTGAAATTCGAAAAAGTATATATAATATTTGTAAAAAAGTATTCGTGCAAAAAATATTCGCAAAAATTCTGATGGATGGAACGAAATTCAGACGGGTGTGTCCTGAATTCTCGTGATCTTATTACGATCCTTCGCTTGCCCTGAATATCTCGAATTCTTCCGAATACTTAGTCTCCTTTTTTCCGCATCTCGCCGAATATTTATGTTAATTTCGTCAGAAGATTTCTATATACCTTTTTGCTTAAATAAAAAAAATGCAAAAAAAAGAAATCAACGTCGAAGAAATTCCTCTTTTCGTCTCTCTCTCTCTCTTTCTCTTTCACGACGAATTTCGTTTTTCAAGGACGTCGCTTTTTCTTTCTTCGATTTTTTGCTTCTTCGCGTCAGACATTCCGTAACTATCGTTCACATAACTGGTCTCGGCTGGTCTATAATTTTTAAAAAGTTACTGTCCGTTTTCTTCCTTGAACATTTTTTCCTCTTTCGTTTTTTTATCGAAATATCGAGTGTCATCAAGTTTTTCGACAAACACAAAAATCGCCCGGGAGGAAAAAAATCTTTATTAACGTTGGATATAATCTTGATTTATCTCGTAACTGTACACAGGGGAAAAAGTGTAGAAAGTAACTCGTCGAGAAGACGCCCACGCGTTTCCCTCTCGTTCACTCCCAGCTTCTCCTTGATTTTTTTATCTCTCGTCTCCTCTCGATAAATCGAACGAAATTTTTTTTTCATTCATTCCTGATCGGGCAAAAAAATTCAGTTTTATTTTCAATCGTTGAAACACGACGTTGTAATAACGAGAATTTTTATTTTTACATGGGAAAAATAAAAAATATTTTTTGAAATAAAAAAAAGTGATGGGGACGAGATGAAAAAACGTTCGGATTACGTAATCCTTGGATATAGGAACGATTTTCGCTGGAGCGTAAAGATATTTAGATCCACATTTAGACTAGTTCACTCTTACGGTTCGATCCTGAAAATAATCGTTGCGGTTTCGCTGTGTTGCGTGAGATTCTCAAGGTCGTATGGTAATGAGATTGCGCGAAACCACGACTTCGTCTCTCTTTCTCTTTCTCTCTCGCTCTCTCTTTTCTTTATATCTCGATTCTCGTATCTCGGAATCGTTCGCTTTACGGCCCGATCGAATTCGTTCGACGGGTAACCGGACTCGCGGAATTTCTCTTCTTTTCACTCTCGCGAGAATTCCCCGATCGCGATTCGTCAATAGTTCCTCGAAAAAGTTCTTCTCTTCGCGGTAATTACGATAAATATATAAGATCCGGAAAAAAATGTGTAATTATGGAAAAAATTGATAACTATCGAAAATACACGACACCAAGCGGCTAATTAAGGAAACTCTTCTAAAGAAAAAGGATGATAAAACACGCATATATTTTAATTAATTTTTAATGAAGTAAGAATTAAAAGGAGGGAAGAAGCTCTCTTGGTCGGAAGCCGATAAAAGGTATGACGCCAGGTGGAGGAATTTTTCAAAAAAATATTTCAGAGAGTTCGAGAAAAAAATTTGTGTTGGAACGGAGCGAGAAAATTTCAGGTATAAAATTTTATTCTTGCAAAATAAAATCTAAAAAAACAATAATTGCTGATGTTCCACAATCTTTTATATTTCATAAAGAAAAGATTTGTTTGACGAAACGTTAGAAATAAAAAAAATAAGTATCTGATTTTCGTGACATACTTTCTGAACTTCGTTTTTAAAAATAAAAATTCAAAGAACTACTTTATTCTAGTCTCATCTTTTATTTAACGAATATTTTATTCAAAAAAAAAATGTTGGTCTCACTTTATATAATTCTCGTGAAAAAGAAGAATGAGAAAGAAACATTCTGAAGCTCTTTCGACGAGTCTGCCACAGTTGAACGTTCGATACAGAAAATATATATTTGATTTTCGTGGCATACTTTCTTCCTTCAATATTTGAAAATAAAATTAGGAAAAAATAAAATTTTATTTCGTTCATTCTTTTATTTTTCCAAAAAGTCTTATTTTGAAGAAACAAATATTTGTTAGTCCCGTTTTACGTAAGTCCGAGGAAAAAGTAATAGAGAAACAAATTATGAGGCTTTCGACGAGTTTGCCACATCGAAACGTTCGGGATAGAAAATAAATATCTGATTCTCTCTCGGCATACTTTCTTTCTTCGGTTTTTGAGACTCTCGCTCTCTCTCTCTTCTTCTTTCCACCGTTTGTTCTTCCTCCCGGTGCGGAGAAAAGAGGACGAGAGGAAAAGGATGCCGGAGAATTCGCCGATGGTGAACAGCAGTTTCAAAGAACATTCTGTCTAGTTTCTATGGAATTTGGATAGAAGTAAATTCCACCTTCCAGCAACCGAGCAAGAACGAGTAGGAGAGAGTTTAGCGAGCATCCGATCAATACGATCCATTCCGATGGCTCCGTACACTTTTACATGCACACATCGAAAGCATTCGCGTGTATTCGCTTAATCTTTGTTCTGTACCATTATTTGATTCTCGAGTAAAGAGAACGAGAGATTGAGTTGACAAAGAAACTTGGTTTCTTCGTCTCCATCAGTTGCAAACTCGAAAAAACATCCCTCATCCGAAAAAAGGATCCCGAGCAGAAAAAACTTTCTGGTCAAACAGTTAACAGACGGAAAAATCAAAGAAAAATAAAAAATAAAAATTTTTTTTTCAACTTGATTCGCAAAAAATATTTTTTTACATTGTTTAGTTTTCTCGAATTGATCGCAAATTGTGATGAAAATGAAAAATTCGCGACTCTTCTTTTTGCAAAATTTTTTTCCAAATTTGGGTTATTCGGTCATTGATAAGAGAAGAAAAAAGGTGAATGTCCGAAGTGTTGAAGTTGGTGAACTCGAGTCTCGCATCCTGTCAACGAGCCTCTCTCGTAAATTAATTCCCCGGGAGTCGATGTAGAGTTAAACTCTTTATCTCGCTCTCTCGCCCTGTCGCGCTCGAGACGAGAATGGCCTGCGCCCAGACAGAGAAACAAACACACTCAACCGAAACTATGCATCGTATGTCTCTCCACAAACACTTGAGAGAGAATTTCTCTTTCTCTCCCACACACTGTTTCCTAACATTGTTGCTGTCAGCGGTAAACAATAAACGCAACATTTCTCTCTCGATCCTCTCGAAAGTAAAATGTTTCCAATAGTTTTTCATTTCGATAACGTCCGTTCGATCATTTTGGAAGATGAATAATTAATACAATTTCTCAGGACGCACTCGTATCGAATATTTCATTCGAGAATTCATTTTTTTTTCTTTCGCGAATTTGAATTTAAATTTAAATTTGAAAGGATACGTAAGGGACGAATGAAATGGCAGCGATGAATTTTTGAATGTCTGACGAAACGTCGTTTCGATGTTAATTTTTCGCGAGCATGCGTGGGAGGTTTCGAGTGCATTGGTCTAATATCGTAACTGGCTCTCTCTGTCTCTCCGTCCTCCGCGATCGTCGTCTCGCTCTTTCGCGCGCTATCTAATGCAGCGTCAACGGGCGACAACGACTCTCGACCCGACGAGGAACGGATGTCGCGATAACACGTTTCAGAGAACGCGTGTGTCATGAACAATGAGATTCACTCGGTCACGAACACAGACTCGCGTTTCTCGGCAACGGAATCACGTTTGTCACCCGTACTTTTCCGCAGTATATCGTCTCCGCGTATTATTCGATGCGCTACGTCGAATCGGCCAGACTAAGATTCTCACCCGAGATTTCTCACTCGGCGGCCTCGTCGTCGAGACTTCCCTTCCGTTTCTTACTATTTCCGCGTTACTGTTTCTCCAAAGAATTCCGCGACAATTAAAATTCGATCCTCAAGAATTTTGCAAAGTTTATTTTCTATACGTATTCATTTCACATTTTCTGAAAAAATTAAATTCAGTCCGCGATTTCGTGATTTAAATTTCTTAATTTTTTACGTGTCTGTAATCGGATCAATAAATTTTGTAAATAAATAAAAATAAATTCCGTTAATGTAAAAATTTAACAATAATTTTTAACTTCAAGTTTCATAGAGGACGAATAAAATTTATGTAATTTATTTAATTTATTTTCGCTATTTAATTTTTCAAAGAAAAATTATTTCGTTAAAAATCGCATTCTTTCTTGTGTTTTGAAAATAAAGTTTCTCTGTATTTTCATATTATAATTATTACGATAAGAATTATCATCGTGACTTTTGGATTAGAAAATGACTAAGCGAATAACGACGTCAGTGCCTTGAACATTCGATATTCGGTGCTCTATTTTTTTAAATTCCGCTCTGGCTTTGCGGATGGGCAGAGAATGCGTTTGATGCGAGCTCACCAGTCGTACCGGGAAATATTCCAGATAGATATGATTATGCGTGTGTACAGGTGTGATACAAAGAGAGACACGAAGTCAACGCGATCGCGCTTCGACGATATCGCGTTACTTCTCCCGCCTGCTCCCTCCCATTCTCATTCCTCTGTAAACTTGCCTACAACTCGCTGGAAAACTCTCGTCACGTATACACTCTCGGTCGAGCGGATTGTCTTTCCGGACCGGAGATTAAAAAAATAGAAATGAAATATCTCGTTGAATTTTGCATCGTTGAAATCCTGCGAAAAACTTTCTACTTCAAATTATCTGAAAAATTATTAATTAAAAAATATATTTGTTACAAAAAAAATGATTCGAAAGATGAAATTTAATAAAATTATCATTAATTGATAAAAAACTGAAAAAGTGTTGGTTGAATATTTACGAAAAAAAAATCTTTCTCTCTGTAACAATTTTTCATAAAAAACGACATTTCGAAAAAATTAATCCGGTACTTACAACGAAAAAAAAAATCGATAAATGTCAAAATGATTTGAGTTTCGACGATTTTTGCGAATTCGAGTGGAAACGTCGGGACTGGTGAGCGAGCAGGATGTGACAATGGAGAAATACGGAATCTCGGTGTAATGCTGATTTAGTTTGTCGAGTAGGAGACCTCGTGGGAGGAGATTAAATGCGAACCTCGTTGTACGAAGTTCGCAATGACGGAGCTTGCGAAAAATAAAACATTATTATTATCATCATTGCTACACCAAATATTTTTAAACTTTTCATCACGTTTTTACCACAACTTGCATACTTAATTTTTTAATTTTTAATAATTCATAATATTTTCTTATATTTTTACAAAATTCTTCACTCTCGTCTATTTTCTCTGTTGTTTTAAAAATGTTTCTGTATTATTATCCTTCGCTGCATCTTGAAGTAAAGTTCAACGAGACAAAAGTAGTGCAGTCTCGAGTTTAGGACGCGTCAAGAAAGCGCGACCGTGTGCGCGCGAGATTTTTCCTCTCTCTCTCTCTCTCTCAATTTTTTATTCTCTCTCTTGAAGTCTCTCGACTCGTTCTCGGAGGAGTATAGAATCCCGGCGCGTTACTTGAACGCTCAGCATGCGTTGGAACGTTGAAAGGAGTTCGCGCTCGCGTTATTACCGGGCGCGAGACTACTCGTCGTACCGTTGGAGCGGCTCCTGAAACTCTCGGATATCGCGTTACGCCTCCTCGTCGTCACTCCCGGCATTGACGATTCTCAGTCTCGGAAGCGCGTCTAAATCGAGTCGAGAGAATCCGCGTGCGAAAGAAACTCGAGTATGCGTCGCTCCAACGAAACAAAAAAAAACGAAGAAAAAAAAAATGTCAGAAAGTATGAATGAAAAAAACGACTGAAATGCATTTTATCAAATTCCCCGAATTATTCTCATTGAAGTTTTATCAAACTTTTAGCCCGTGAGTGTAACGTGATTCTTCATCTGAAGTAAAAGAGATTTTAATAATAATAATAACGAAAATAATGAACAATGATAATAACAATAATAATGAAGAAAAAAAGAAAGATCCAAAGCTCGCTAGGCGTGAAGCGAGAGAGTATCGCGTTACTCGGATCGTCGAGCATAGAGCCAGAAAACTACAACATATTTTTACACGTACAGGCGCGGTTCGACTCGTGTGCATGGCACACAGGCGTATTTCATCCCCGACACCTCTCGAATCGCTCTCGAATCTCGATCATCGACGAGAACACGTTACCGGACATCGCGCTCTTCCGATCTCTGCTCTTTGCTCCCCCTCTTTTCTTTGTTACGAACGCTCCTCTCACGCTCGACCTCAATTTCGAATTTCGTCGAACCCGCGCGGTGCAACGAAAATAATTCTTTTCAATTTTTTTCTTCTCCCCTTTTCCTTCAATTTGCATAGAACTTACATAAATAAATGAGAAGGGAAATAATTTTTGTTCAACAAGTATTTGTTGATTTATTTTCTGACGGATTTGTTTATTTTTTTATCGAAAAATATTGTTTATTTTCTTAAATTTATTTATGACAGTATGACAGCGAATAAAAAGTTATTTCAATTTATTTTCGTTAACTCTCATTAAACAATTTCTTGGATTTATTGTTTTCGATTTATTAATTTTTAAAAAATTATTTTTTATTTTTGAAGGTTGTTTATATTTTTCTCATGGATCTACCAGCATATGAAAAGTCATTTAAAAATCGTTTAAATAAACATGATAATTTTGTGGGTAATCGAACGATAAATCAAAGAGGAGCGATGTAGTAAGGAAGAAACGGTACTCAAGGGCGATTGGGTTTAGAAAACGCAGAGAGATCGAGCGCACGAGAGAGTTCTCTTGGAAGCTTCGTGTATAGCCCCGGCTCGTAAACCGGCCGTTTCTCGATGGCTCCGTTTTTTCTCTCTCGCGTTCTTTCTTTTTCTCCACGGACATTGAGTCACCGCCTAGTCGGCTTGGTAAAAGGGCTCTCTCGCTCGGCGCTCACTCCCTTCTCCGCGCTACGACCCGGCCGGCCACCACCACCGCGCGCCGTGCGTCACTGGCGACGCGAGAGCCGAGCGAGCCCCGCCAGTGTTACCGCGAACTTCATGCGAGTCGGGTCTTGAGCGCTTGTTCGCACTGACGCGCTCCTTCTCGCTCCAAAACCACGTGCCCGAAATATTTGCTCAAATATTTTCCACCCGAGAGATTATTTTTACTCGTTTCATGTGAAAAAAGTGTTTTGTGCTGTGAAAAAGTGAGATTTTGTCAAAAATTCGATACTCGTCGACATAACGTGATTAAAATAAGATTTTGGAATTTTTCTCGAGATTCAATACGTCGAGATTTTATTTTCATTTCGCTATATTGTGTTTTTTTTGTCCCGTCGGATTTTTTCCTCTCTGATTTTCACTCCCGGACGAGCATTGGCGTTTGTAATGAATTTAGCACGATACGTTATTTAATTTAATACCGTTGAGAGTCGACCGATTGCCGGATAATTAAATTACCTCAAAACAATGGGGACGAAACGTTCTGTCGCGGAAAATGTTTGACTACATCCACGGGGTGGGGGGAAAAAGCTTTTTCTCTCGATGGGAGCACATTGTACGTTTAAAAATCGTCCCTTGTGTCTTTGAATAAAGTGACAAAATTAAACTCGAATGAAGTACCCATTTTTTATTCAATACATTTAGGAGGTTATCATGAAAACTGTGAGTAATTAATTGTCAATCTGGAATAGTGTGTGACAGTGTTTCTCGTGTATCAGTGATAATATTGGAGAAAAAAAATTAATTAAAAATCCACCATTTACAATGAAATTGATCAGCGAGTGACGAATTTTCGAATAGTGAGTTGCACTGATAACATTTTATGGCCAAATTCCGAATAGCAGATTATACACGTCTGGGCAACGATGATTACCGGAAACGTGAATAGTATTCGGTGGAAATTTGATTCGTATCGGAGCTGATTTCCTTCGGAACACGCCAGATTTTATAGATATAAAAAGAGTCGACACGCGAATTGGAATATCGTTCAAATTTGTAAAGGTACAGACAATTTTCACTGTCCATAGATTCTATTCAACAAAATATTCTGTTCAAAAGTAAAAAATACGCAAAGTAATCAGTGAATTGACCAATGAAAAACTGCATCAATCCTTCCTGCAACCAAGCGAAAGGAAATAAATGAAAATATTTTTGCATAGAATTTGTAACTAAAAATTAGCATGTATGGGAAATTTTAAAAATCAGACTGAGAATTATTCTAATTTTCATTCAACATACAAAATTGAATTTATCCATACTCATCAATTTTTAATTGTATAATCTCCGATGCAGAAATATTTCAATACTTTTTTTTAGTTCGTCACAAGAGAATTTCATATGCATATTTTTTCATGGAACTCATTTATGACTTATCGGACTGTTTTATTTTTGATAAAAGTATTGTTCATCAATTTTTATTTTCTACTTTCCTAATTTCTCAATGAAGTATATAAAAAAATTTCATTCTGCGTAGTCAACACTGTCCTTTTGTCTCGTTGAAAAAAAATTTTGTTTTGTATAAAACCAAGAGAGTTTTCTGAATTAGTCATTAGAAATATGGAATCTGCAATTCTCCTAATAAATGTGGAAGGAAAGTATGTTTAATGAATGGTAAAGAAAAATTTCCTTTGGCGCATTCCAAACTGCGCTCTCATACATTGTCAAAAAAGTCATTATTTCAAATATACCAGAGGTAATTTTTTACATTTCTTTGTTAAGAACGGTCTTATTTTTTAGAAATTTATTAAAAGGTTAAATAATATAAAAGAAAATTACTCTTAATGAAAAATGTAAAATAAAAGTCTTTCGTTCATTTAAAACTACATTTTTTATGAAGAACATTTACTTATGCTTTCACCATGAAACATGCCAGATAGATTTTCTGTTGGTTATTCAGCTGAAGAGTTATTAAAATTTTCATCAACAAGAGTGTTCTCGAAGAAGGATTATATTCTTCTGGCTTCATCGTAACACAAAAATTTCCTCGGTTTATCCAACCAAGAGATTATACTCACTCGCAAGAACTTTTTTGTGTCTTCAGTTTCTAAAAAACCCATGAACTGAAATCATTAACCCTTTTCATTTTTAAGTGAATTCTAGATTCGAAAGTTGAGTTAATTTTAATATATTCTGTACAAAGTCTTTCGCACGGAATTTTTTATTATGTATTTTTTTTTATATTTCATGGACGATAAATTTTTGACACTGATTTTTTACCAGTTTACCATATTCATATTCATGATTAGTAAAAGATATATCGACAACTTTACGATTTTAGGACGGTTAATAACCTAAAACTGTCAAATCTCAAATATCTCAAATCTTTGTCACATCGATCATCTGGGCGCTACGTTCGATCATTGCAAGCTGCGCTAGCTACTTCTGCGCACCCTGTGTTAAATTCCCATATAAAGTTTCGTCTATACATTCTCCTCGCAAAATAATTCTTGGAATTAAAAATATGACAAAATAAAAAAACTCGAAACTGGTTTTAACCGATCAGAATAATCCAAAAATAAAAAATCTTTAAAAAGTGATATGAGACCGATTCATTCGATTTTCACCTTTTTTTGTCATACCAAAAATAAGACTCTTGACAGATCCAACACCATTTGAGTGTGCATTAGGCATGAATAACTCTTTCAATCACTTTTCTTAACTTTTTAGTTTTTTAATTCAGAAAAAGTTTTTCTAAACTCATTATTAACATTCTTATAATTATTTATTCGTTTTTATACTGGCGTATTATACATTTTTCATTTACTGTATCTAATAAAAATCTAATTTTGTACAATTGTAAGTAATTAATTAAATTTATATATCAAAGTTGAGAAAATATTTTCTCTCCGATTTTGATGAGAAAATTCAACGAGATAAACTTTCCCCAAATTATAACAAATTGCTAAGAATTTTCAACAAATTATTATGAAGCTTTTCAATCACCGAAAATATTTATAGCTGATTAAAGTTTGAGGAGGGTAGTGAATTTCGTACAATGTTTCCCCCGAGGCGTGTTCTTCTAGTCTCCAAGTTTCAAGGCTGTTTAAAAGCAGTTCATTATTTTGTAAACACACGGGTTCAGCAAGCCCGAGAATATTACCAAGCCGGAGGAAAATATTTCTCCGAGTCCTCCTAAAAAATTAATTCCGAATGAAATTTACTGAAAGTAGGATATAAAAATGTTTTTATTTTTAAAACAGTCTTTAGAGGAATCAATAAATTTAAAAAAAGAAAAAAGTTTCAAAATCATGATAAAAATTAATAGAAAATATTTTTTCATTTTGTTCCACGATTGACAAGATGCGTAAAAATTTCTCTTAATTGATCAAGGAGCGAAAAAATGGTGGAAAAAATACTTCTTGACAAATACCTGGATAAGGAACGGTAATCGATAAAACGAGGATAAAAAAACTTTATTATTCCGTGGGAAGAAGCGCGATGTCGGAGTCGAGAGAATCACGGAAGCTTGGAGTTAGATAATACGAAACAAAAAAATGATGGCGAGGGAGAAGCTTGATCGGAAAGTAATTAATCACAATTAGCCGGAGCTACCGCGACGTGTATGTATTGTGCGATACCTTTTAACATTTAATTTGCATACACGACGCGGAGCAATGCGCAGGCGCCGAACGAGTTCTCGAGAGAAAATCCAGTGAGAAAGAGTTTAGCGAGAGCGAGAACAGAGAAGGGAATGGACCGTTATTGCGGAACCGATATGCCGGCTACACGTACTCTACCACGTATTATAATACCTCTAGGCATCACCGAACTCACCGAGATAGAAAAAGAGAAAGAAAGAACGAGAGAGGGAGGGAGACAGAAAAAGAGAAAGAGATCGAACGACGAAATGGCTCGCGAAGACTTTTCAAGAGGGAGAAAGAGAAAAGAGACTAGTGGGAAATGTAACATTATGGATAAGGCGAGGAGAGCATTGCTCCGATGTATGTAGATCATCGGAGAATGTAGATCGACCGCTCTCTCCCTCTTCGGCTTTTCTCCCATGATCCAGAGGGTGTCTCGGATATTATACGAGTATGAAATTTCCGGATAGCGAAATATAATATGAAATAAAAAAAATGATCGTTTCTTTTTTTTGAATTATAAAAAATATTAGACAGTCGGCAAAAACCTTTTTTTTATTTTTATATATACGAAGGTGGGATAAAACAATTTTATGCTCTGAGGAAATCTCCATCCGAGTAAAATGAATTTACTTTCTTTTCGTTTTACTCGTTCTTATGAAAATTGTCCATTCGAATGAATCTCGCATTTGTTTCTTCCTTCTTTTTTTTTCCTCGGATCTCTCTCGCGTTTTCCTTTTGCTCCTATTTTCCCGAGTCCACGAATGGTAATCAGCGCTTGACTCCGTTATCGTGGAAATAAAAAAGGAGAGAGACGGCTGGGAAGAAAGAGAGAAGAGAAGAAAAAGCAGAAGATCCCTCTCTCGTAAAAGCGTTTATAACGACTCTACGGCTATACGTACAATTTTCTCGAGCATCGGTAACAACAACAACAGCCCTACAACAACAGCGAGTGAGAGAGGGAAAAAATGGGAGGCAACGACTCGAGAGATTTTTTTCTGTCGCGATTTTTTTTCTCCTTCCCGCGCGATGATGCTGCCTCTCAAATCTGCCTCACTCACTCTCTCTCTCTCTCTCTCTCTCTCGGACATTTTCCCGAGACTCCGAGTAACGGAAAATGGTTATGCTGCGGAGGAGGGAGAGTAATTTGTTCGTCGAAGTTGTAGAGAGGACGGGAAGCTTCAGTTTGCACGTATACGTATATACCAGGAGGCGCTTTGGAGAAAAGTCTTTTCTTCCTTTTTCCTTCATCCCAGGGCTCTCCAATGGCAGCGAGATTCCCGGAAAATCTTCTCTCCGTATCCTTTCCCATTCTTTAGCGCTTATATTCACGTTCCGGCTACTCTTCTCTCTTTATCTTCGACTCTCTCTTCTCTCTCCTATCTTCATTGCGAGCGCGCACACACACACACGTACCGATAAATACGGCGTGTGCAACGAGAATGATACCGGATGAAAAGAGAGAAATCTTTTTTCTTCCCTTCTCTCTTCATTTTTGTCCTTCTCTCTTTTATGCACTCCCTTTTCCTCTTTTACTTCCCTATAGCCCGCGTCTCAGCTTCGATAGTCCACACCCTAAGCTTCTTATCCGAAGCACCGTGATTACCAGCCCTCTGTCGAGACTCTCGCGATTCCTCCCTCTGCCCTTCACCCTCGCCAACTTTTCATTTTTTATGGGAGGGGTCCAAGTTCCTGGTGCACAATCGATGCCCAGATCAAACTTGCGAGTACAGTTTTTTAAAATGATTAACAAAGTTTGGAATAGAAATAATCGTAAATTCACAAAAATTAAAAAACCAGCGTCTTTTTGATTTTTTGATAATTTTTAAATATTTGGCCTGTAATTGAAGCAACAAATATTTTTAATGGATTGTGATTCAGTATTTCACAGCTAAAATTTGTTCTCGTTTTTTATCATAAAACCTAATGCAACGGACGACTGATATATCCAAAGTGTTTGGCATATAGATTAAACACTTGAGGAAGGTCTATAGAATGAGTAAATTGAAAAGTAAGTCCATGGATTTATCCGAATTAATTTGCTGAAACTCTCGGCTCTAACAAGTCCAAATGTTTCTTCAAAAAGTTAATATCTATAGCTACTGACCAGATAGTTTGCCCAAAGTTACTCTGTCCAAGTTTCTGGTATTCCGTTGAAATGAGTGAGTTAATTCAGACTGGATGATATTTGATTTTCCATTAAACCTCAACGTCAAGTATCAAATGAACTTCATCGCCCGCGGCGTTAGGGCCCTGCCAGCCAACGAATCGTGCCACAGACAAAAGAATAAAGTATTTTCATTGTCTAGAGGTATATCCTGTCTCAATTCAAAATTGAAATAATTGAAAAAAATTAAACGATACTTTTTTATATAAAAAGTCTTTCTAAAAACTTTTTAGATAGTTAAATTATAATAAATGGAGAACATGTTGAGTACATTGAATATCAAAGATCGTATTATATCGTGAGTAAAGAATTCTAGATCTCTTTGAGGTAATGTGAAATATACCACCTGCGATATGAATACGAGAGAGATGAATTTTGCAGATAAATAATTCTCGAAAGCAATCAACGTTAAGATCTAAAGCAGAGCATGGAACTCGTCGTCATCAATTTCCACAGAGCTTGACACTTTTATTTTGTTCTAAATATCAACGATCTATCAGAATGGTTTTTCTGGAATTTGTGAGGTTACATGTTGACCTTTCACATCGTATTTTAATTATGCAAACGACATTTTATTTTCCATTCCAATCTACATGCAAAACGCGGTCAACATTTCTTACTAATAAAATCGCAAGTCCAAATTCTGAAAAAAAAGTATATTTTTTCTCTGTTTCTCCAACCAAATTTTCGTCAGCTCGAGCAGTCTCGCGTGTGTGCGCGATAACAAAAAACGCGGCAAGGTCGTTAAACGCTTGAATGGAGGAAAACTTGGGATCGAGCTCGATTTCGAGACGGAGTCAACGTCCGAGTAAATTAAACCTTTTTTTTCTTTCATTTTTTTAAAATAGTTATTATTTTTTTTTATCACTCTCGTTCCTCTTTTTTTCACTTTTTCTTTCTCGCTTTCTCCGGTATCGTTCCTTCTCCTTTTTCATTTTCACTCCTTTATCCCCGCGCTCGTTGGATATCCTTCGAACGATCCGAGACGAGACTCCGAGGAGAAAGGAATCGATGAGGCGTGCTCGCACTTTGTGTCTGCACACACAGTCTCGCACGAGAAAATCCATAGTACGAGTACGATGTACACGCTGTTAAAAAAAAGAGGGAAAAACTCGCCGACAGTTATTACGGCCGGAAGTGAGGCGCACACCTTCTTTATTTTTTTTATTCGCCCTTTCTCTCTCTCTTTTTCCGGCTACTCCCGATCCCGTAGCGAGAAAACAAGAGAAAAAAAAACAAATTTTCAGACTCCCGCTTCTAATAAATAAGCGCGCATCTCTCCCAACCTTTTACTCTCTTTATTTTACACGCGTCTTAGTGAGAATTAATGCGAAGGAGTTTAGCTATCTCTAAATAAGTGTCAATTTCTTTTCACCTCGTCGTCGGCTTCATTTTTTCCCGTACGTGACTAAGTCGCCTCCGCCTGGCTGTTCTTACGGAAAAGATCGTGAGAAGATATAACTCCATGATTCATTTGATGACAAAAATATTTTCGATGGCGTTCTTCAAAATAAAAAGAACATTTTATCGCGCGTTTTACTCGATACTAGCAACAATGCGGTCGCTACGCGCCCGCTTTTCCTTTTTTTTCGTTGATTTTTTCATGTTATATTTTTTTCACCTTTCTATAGATATATTATCCAGCATATAAATAAAACTTACTTTTATTAAATTTATTGTATAATATAATATAATAATAATTTAGTTCTATGATACTGCAAATCAAATTATTAACTTTTTAATTTATTTGTTATTGAAATCACTCAAATACATTGACCGTTAGATTTAGTATAAAAGATTCATCTTCGATTGTTGTAATAATTGTGGTGCTTACGTAATATCAATCGTAACTTTATCATTAAATATAAGATTAAGCGTTAGATTTATCATTAGATTCAGTATTAGGTTGAAATTTAGATTAATCATGATTGTGTTAATTGTTTAGCGTTAATTTTACCTAAATCGAGAATTCATAGATTTATCATTAGATTCAGTATTAGGTTGAAATTTAGATCAATCATGATCGTGTTAATTGTTTAGCGTTAATTTTACCTAAATCGAGACTTCATCGTTAAATAAGATTAAGTGTTAGATTGATCGTTAGATTTAGTATTATATAGATTCAGCATTAGTATAAGATTCATCATCGATTGTTGTAATAATTGTGCTTACACAATATAAATCGTAACTTTATCATTAAATAAGATTAAGCGTTAGATTTAGTATTAAATTCAGCATTAGTATTAGATTCATCATAGATTGTTGTAATAATTGTTGTGCCTACGTAAAATAAATCGTGACTTTATCATTAAATAAGATTAAGCGTTAGATTGATCGTTAGATTTAGTATTAGATTCAACATTAAGTTGAAATTTAGTTTAAACGTGATCAAAAGAACCAATCATAATCACCTCGGAGTGAAAAAACAAATATTTTTTAGCGGCTTCACTTTCCGGCTTCAATGTAAAATCGCACTTAATCTGTATTTATTTATTTATCGTGCCTCGAGCAATACAATGATAGAGCCAGGATAGAGTTAAAATCCGATAAAAAGGATATGAACTCGTTTTTCGTAATTCGCGATTCATTAAACGCAACGCGAGTTGAAACCTCTGAAGACGCAGGGGTTGAAAAATCCGCTAAAGGTTTCTCCATTTTTTTTCCTCGTTTTTTCATCGTTTGTCGGACTCGATCACATGTCGTCTAGCTGCTGGGTGAGAGTAAGTGAGAGATAGAAAAAGAGGATTTCGCTTGGAGAAAGGGAGAGGAAAGTAAGCGCGATCTTAATCGACGACGAAGGGAAAAAGATCGCGTGTCGCGGCTTCCTGTCACGCGACCACAAGGTGCTCTTACGTACGCTCAAGACTCTTCTATTTCGTGTACAATATCGTCGCGTATACGAGATATATCTATCGGGGTAGTGATGATGCGGACACGCCTTAAAGGGCAGTGGGCCACGAGGCTTCCGAGTCTTTTTTCTTCCGCTAATAAAAAACACAACGAAACTCGCAATCCGAGAATTTACTATTTTTTACAGAATATATTGGAAGATAATTGCAATCGTGATTCTTTTCAAAATATTTGACATCGATTCTGTTTGTCAATATTTGAGATAAAAATTTTTGAACTAAAATTTCATCCAGTGCATTTTCTTTCGCGTTCACCCAATTTTCTCGGAAAATATATTGTTAAGTAATTATAGTATTTGTTTTTTTTGTTGTATATTTTTTATTAGCTTTCTGTAGAAGCAATTTGAACAAAAATCGTAGCACCGAGAGCTAGTTACATTTAATTGCGAGTCCCCTCTCTGCTTTAGCCCTCATATTCGCGTTCTCTTCATTTATCACGAATTTCAGGTAGGAAAGTGCGAGGCGTAAAAAAGAGAGGAAGTGGACAAGAGGCTACGTTGGCCGGTAAACCGCGTCGTATAAAAACGAGTAAAACAATACGCGTGTGTGCCCGTACGGAAACGTCGAGGGATATATAGGAAAAAGGGAGAAGAAAAAAAAGTGAGAGAGAGAAGAGAAAAAGGTGGAAGCGCGATCTAGCGGGCTCGCGCTATTAAATCTAAGTGGCTTAAGGCCCCAAAGCCTGCCGGGTAACGATAAAAATGGATGAAATTACGTCGCTTGTACAGCCAGCTCGGTCCACTTCGAGTTAGCGAGTAAAGAGCGTTTGAGAGAAAAAAGAGAGAACGGAGCTCCAGGCACGAGGCAAAAATGGCCAAGGAAAATCCGACATCGATTTCCTTCTCGTTCACTCTTTACGAGAATTTGGAAATAAGAGCAACGAAGAATGGGAAAAGGAAAATCTAACGAGTGTGCAGAAAAAGTGAAAAGACGAATGAATGGAAAAAGAATGCATGAAATCAATGCGGTTGAACTTCTGAATAAGCTCCGAGGAAAGGGGAGAAAAAAGAATGGTATATGAATGACCTAGCCACCAAATTCTCGATCGATGCAGTCTTTCCCCTTTCTCCGCAGAGCATAATTTCTCATTTGTACATACCAAAAAAAAAGCAGCGCCGACAAGTGAGAGAGACACACACGTGGAATTTATTGTGAAAACTCCTAGTAGGGACGACCCATAAATAATATAATCGAAATAATACCACGACGACAGTTGTCATGGCTTTGCTCGCCGCCCTTATTTCTCTCTCTCTCTCTCTCTTTCTCTCTTTTTTATTTCTCTATTTTTGCTCCCTCGCTCTTTCTCTTTCTTTGTTTCTTTCTCTGTTTATTGCCCGTGCTTTGGACAAGTCCCCGGAAAATAAATAAAACGAGAAAGAGCGAGAAGAGGGTTCGAGGATCCAACACGGGGTTGCCCTCGACATTTGTACGATATACCTTCACTCCTCGTCTCTCCTTTTATCTTTCTCACCCTCGTTCTTTCATCGCTTATTTTCTCTCTCGAGGTTTGGCACTCTCGCGAATCCCTACATTTTTCCCTTCCACCATTGTGTATTGGATATTTCTCATTTTCCTTTTTCTCCTTTCCGCACACGCGAGCCACACTCGACGGTTTTCCCGAAAAAATCTTTTTTCCCTGACAACGCCGAGCAAGAATCGTATACGAAATGTATTTTTTTTCTTTTCATTATTTTTACTCCTTCACGCTCTTTTTAGCATTTTTCTTTTCTTTTTTCGGTGTACTTTTTTCGTATTAAAAAAAATGAACACAAATGTTCTTTTTGTTAGACCTCGAGGATGCAAGCTCCAACGAAATAAAGTGAGAGACGTCGTGCGTAACACGCACGGTATCCCCTCGTTGGTTGGGGTATATCCTTGGCAGGCGACGGCCTCTGCCTGTAAGGGCTCTCTCTTTTTCCTCTCGCACTCCCTCGGGGCACTTTGGCCACAGTACGAAACACTCGCACACACGATGAAACTTAACAGGCACCCGCCATCATCCCCTTTGGACTTTTCTCCCGAAATGAATGTACTTTCTCCCTCTCAGAGTCTCCTCTCCATTTTCTTTGTAGTATTCTCGCTCTATCGCTTTTCTCGCACAGAATTCAGCCACCCCGACGAATGCGAATACTTCGTTTAGAATTTTCTCCCTTCAAGTCTCCAATGTACATTCTCACCAAAAATTCTATAGACGATTTATACTGTTGATATATTTTATAAGAAACAATTGAAACTATTTATTATTTCTAAGTATCAACACCTTATACGCTTATTAGAAATTTTTATTTTTATTCCAATATTCCAATATCGTGAGCTGAGAATTTTTTATTCATATTATTTTTGCTTTCATATTATTGATGGATGTTTTTAATAAATTTAATTTTGTTTCTTGTATCTTTGGTACATTTTAGTGATCATTTTACATGAGACTGTACTGCAAGCAGATCTTTATAATTCTCTGACTGTTTTCTCTCCCGCTGCCTAGTTTTCGCATCGTTCGTATATCTTCGACTCTCTTTTTTGGGTCTTCCTGACAATATCACCCTTGCTTCCGTCCGTAAAATGAAACATCTGTTCTCACGAAAATAAGGGAGTCAATATTGTGTGCGATAAAACACGAAATAAAAAAGCTTGTCACCATTTTGACATGAAAGACACCACTTTATGAAAAGAGAGACGAGGAGGAAAAAAATTTTCAGAAAAGGATGCCAATAAATTCTTCAATTCTTCATCACTTGGATCTCACCCTCCGATTTTTCCTTCTTTTCGAGAATGGAGAAGCCTTAAACGTCGATAAAGGAGAAGCGAAAAATCGTGCACACGTGCTGCATGAATTTTCTCATTAAATGCGGTTGGTATTAAGAGAGAAAGAGCGAGAGGGCGAAGTAATGAAGATGGGGGAAGAAAGGAGCTTGTAGATGTATAACGGATGAAAGTATGTTGCTAATAATCGTAATAACGGGCTTTAAGCGAAGGGCATAAAGGCACACGAGAGCTGCGAGGAGAGAGAACGGGAGAAAGATATAAAATGAGAGAGACGAGAAGAAAGTACGGAAGAGAAAAAAATGAGATGGAGAAAGACGGAGATAGATAAATGAAGATTGTAGGTGCATGGAAATTATAATGACGATGTACAAAGATAGAAGGAAGAGAGGGTAAAGATGAAGAGAGAGAGAGAGAGAGAGAGAGAGAAATGTATGCACGAGGTAGCCTTGAGCGTACGTGATCTTTTCTCTCCCTTTTTTTCTCTTCCCCGTTACGGAGGCAAGCAAAAAGGTAAAATGGTATACTATAGACAGTGGTACAAAGAAGCACATTTTGCCCAGGTACGACATCCGGCTTTGTTATAGTGCAATTAGCTCTTCTCCTCCCCCTCTTGACTAACGCTAACGCGCGCTCTCCCCCCCCCCCCTCTCTCTCCCTTACAAACCTCTACCTGGCGAACAATTTCGAAACATGACAGAAACATTTGTCCAGACTTTACCCACACCGATTCTTTCCCTCATTCCTGCCTCACCCCTCTCTCTCTCTCTCTCTCTTTTATTCTTGGCCTCTTTGCTTTATCTCTCCTTTTCGCTCCCGTGGTTTAATCCAATTACGCTTTTAGTGACCCCAACCCTCAGCGGCAAGCGCTGCACCGCTGTAAAAACTCGAGGTTTTCATTGTAAAACTCAACATTCGCGACGGAATTGAATTTTTGAGAATGAGAAACAGAGCGTGGGAAAACATGTTTTTTTTCGACGTCATTCCATTTTTTGTTGAGATTGTTACTTGTTTTTTTGGGAACATTATGCTCGGAGGTAAAAATTAGAATTTTCCTTTCGGTAAATTTTTTTCTCCGGAATTCAAGGAACGTCGATATCTCGCGTCACGGGTTGAAACGATGCGAAACCGAAGTGTGTCGTTCCACGAGAATCGTGAGAACGCGAAAACGTGATGCTTGCGCATCGGAACTTTTCCAATCGACGTTTGAAAATTTAATCGAGTCTCCAGACGTCCCGGAGATTATATATCAGGAATCTCTGGCCTTTCTTCTCTCTCTTCTTTTCGATCATTTTACTCCCATTCCTACGTCTTGTTATTCCTACTGGATTCGTCGTCCTTCCTGCCGTCTTCTCAGCATGACGCGAGAGACCGAGAATGCACTCCGGTGATGGGGAAAGTGCCGTGAATTTCGGGACAATGAGGCGGAATATCGATTTCTATCAAGCGAAAATTCTTCAAAAATCTTTCCATTACTCATCTGGATGAAAAATTATACAGACAAAAAAGAGCACAGAGAGAAACAACATTAGATATTTGTCGATTTACAAAAATATTTACCAAATTGATATTATTAAAAAAGGTTTTATTAAAGTGTTTCTAATTTTTTTTTTAGTTTAGCCTAAATATTTAAAGTTTCCCCGCTAATTGGCTCAAAATAATTTGCTGCCGGAACCTCCGAGTGATTCTTCCGTTTCTGATCCTTCCGTTTCTCATTCTCGTTGCCATTCTCTTGTCCTTATATCGCTCTGGCTGCTGTGGATCGGCGAGCTCAGGACGAGACGTCTTTTCTTGCTCCCGGTGTGTCCCTCATCGTCGTCTCCGGACGTTTCGCTCGCTCGGAGCGATCTCGTGACGGAATCCGGCATGCACCGCCTCCCTTCTTTTCCTCCTTTGTTTCTGCGTCTTTGTTTCTCGCGCCGAGAGGTCGCGCCGCGCGTGATTCTCTCTCTCCCTCCCTCTTCCTCCGGGGCTCTTTATCTCTGTCACGAATGCCCGTACGCGTACCTCGTATTCTCTCTCCTCAGCGCATTTGTGTGGAAAACAAGCTAGAACGAAATAAGAAACGCGAAGCGAAAGACCAAGAATTCCTCTTCGAGAGACTCCTTCGACTCCTCGCGCACGTTCTCCTCCGCGAACCTCTCGGACCTTATATAATACCATTCGATACGGGAAAAAAACCCACACCTCCCATGTAATCTATGACGAGAACGAGAAACGAGCAACCACCGTCGATGATCTCAAATGAATAGTTTTTAAAAAATCGTCAAATTTATTTCACTTTGAAAGTTCCAAAACTTTTAAATAAAAAAGAATAAATATAGTTTTCAAATGAGCATAAATTGAATTATTTAAAAGCACGAATGTACAATAAATTCCAAACACTCGACAACTATTTTTTAATCTTTTCCAAAAAATTTGCAAAAAGTTTCAAGTCATTTTTGTTCATGTTTTTTCAAATATTTTTTAACTTTTATTATTATTTTTCATCTGAGAAAATGTGTAATTTACGCTATAATATATCACACACTTTTCTCAAATTTAACCAATTTATACATCCCGTCTAATTAATCTCGCAGTCCTTATATAAAATGTATACAGAAACTAGTCGGTGATTTATGTTGATTTTTTTTTTAAGTGAGAAAAGATGTAGCTCGGAGTCTCGTTTTCCGAGTTTTATCGCGTCAACGGTGCTCAGTATTTATCCCGAAGTCTTCGCTCGTGTGGACGAGTGCTCTCCCGATGCCGGTGATGCGCTCGGAGCGTGGAAACGTGTGCACACGTCGAGAAGGAGCTGGGTTCCGTATCTCGACGTTTTCTTCTCATCTGCCCTACCTCTCCGGCTTCTTTAAACTCTTAACGATTCTTCAACCCGTCCATGCGTCAATTTGCGGAATCTCTCTCTCTCCCTCGCTCTTTTCTCTCTTCCTCGTTCCATACCCGACTACGGATCATTACGGTTTCTAAACTCCCCCACTGGGCGACTTCTTTTTTCTTTTTTTCCACTCCTACGGAGAGCGTTTATACGAGATACTTCCTTTTTTACCTTTTTCGCCTTCTCTCTCTCTGTTTTTCTTTGGCTCTCTCATGGAGTAATCCCCAAGTTTTCATCCTCCGAAGAAGTCAACGGGGGACGATGGCATTCGTTACTACGATCGTTTTATTTCAAGAGAGGAGTTTACCTTCCGGTAACTTTACGGAATAGCGTATATCTTAAATATACACAAGTATATGTATAGTATACGTATATGTATGTATTGTACGCGTATATATATTTATGTGTAAAAAAAAACATGTACGTAAAAGTACGAAGGTGCACATAGCCGGTTGTAACGGTGCCCTGCTGGGCTCTCTTTTTCTCGCAACTCTTTTATTCTCGTTCCTTATCCACGAGACTCGCTCCCGATTTCACTAGAGTTCGCGCACAGCACACTCGACCCACAAGCCAACGATTTAAATTCCGTCTGCGCACTCCGTTCAAAACTCGCCGCTTACTTCTCTTTTTTCTTTTCTCTCCCGCGAATTCTATAAGTCTCGAAAGTCTCATGGCAATTTTACACCCGAAAATTGTTAGTAATGGTCTTAACAATTTTTTCTCGAAACTACCGTTACTTCTCTTACTCGTGACTTTAGTGTGGCTTCAATAGTTCTTCTCCCCGTTTTGACGATTAAAAACTTAACATAAGATTTTGGTAATTTTATCATTTTTCTTTTAAGCTTGGAATTATTTTTTCTTGTAATTAATTCCTACCGAGATTTCTTTCGCGAAATTTAATTTCTGACGAAATGAAAATGCAGATCTTCGAAATAGTTTGGCCAATGGTATAGCGATAATACACGCGGTCAGTACGGTGAACCGCGGACTATTAATACAGAGCGTCGAGCTATGCTCGATTCTCTATGGGAGCTCGCGTATTCGGGCTTCTCCGGCACGTGGGCTAATTACGGACAAAGGTCACGCGTTATTACGCTTACGTATATAATACTCTCGGAGACGGCTCACGTTTTCAATGACAATGCGCGTGTGCGTACACGTGTATTTAACGGAGCGATATCTCTCGGTGCGCGTATAATTCGCAATCGGTCTCTCGTACAACGAGAAATTCTCCTGGCGAAACGGGACCGGAGTGAGCGCGAGAGCGTATTTTACATGCCCTCGTGTATTTCAATACCGACACGTGCGCAAACATCTCGGGGATGCCACTCGAGACTTGGAGAAAGCTCGAGACTTCGAGGATAAAAAGAGAGAAGAGAACAAAAATTGAAAAAATTCTACCAACGAGAGAGTCCCTGATCTGGCTGAAGAAATAATTTAGTTCGAGACTTTTTCCTTTCCTTTTTCTTTTCAAAAAGGAAAAAAAAAAGATTTATTCTCACCGACATTCCGAGCTCACGTCACTCAGACTTATATTTCGATGCAAAAGTAGCGCAGCTGTTTCGCATTCGATTCTCGTCCTTTCTACGATTCCAAGGATCTCCGTGCGCGAGATTTTTTTTTCATCACAGAAGAGTGCTACCGATGATGCTGACGAAACAAAGAAACTGATGAAACAATGATGAAGAAACGAGAATTTATTTTTGAGAAACGAGAAAGGAAGATCAAGGCAAAAAAAACAGTTGCGACCTCGAGCGACTCTTTGGTAGCCGGAATTGCACTTTTGATCGCTCTAAAGCGTAGATCGACGTATAAGGAGCATCTCCTTGGCAGTTAAAGAAAAAACGTGTACATTTGAGCTCAATATAGGAAACCTCGTTAACAAAAGGTTCTCACACATTAGATGCGATTCGCGTTAAACGTGACCTTACGAACGTCACGATTAACGTTTTTCTAGGCACCGCCTACTTGGAACGACGTCAAAATTAGTCTCTGGTCGATTCACCACTATTATTGTTATTATTATTTGAACAATTTTTTTAAACAAAAAAAATGGTATGAAAAGACTTCAAGTTCCACGAGGGAATTTTTTCATTGCACGGAAGTTGTCAGGCGCGAGGTCGAGAGAAATAATGCAGACAGGAGGAGAGGAGACGACGGCGTGGAAAAGGCAAAAAATATAGTTTGGCGGAAAACGGGGTCCGGGTGAAGGCACCTGGTGCACCGTCGATAAATCGTTGCTGCTTGTCGGACTCTTTCTCAATTCTTTCACGTACGCTCTCCTCCTCCTCAGTGGACGTTCGCTTTTCTGGGAGCTCTCTCATGGCTGCGGCCAGCGTCTATATCGGGCATTTCCGTTTCCTCGGATCCCACGAGACCGGAAGCTATATTCCTCGATTCCTCCCGTAGGAAACTCGCAGCGATCCTCGGCTGCTCTACCAAGATCCTCCAGATCGAGAGTAAAGCAGCCTCGAATGTGTATAACCGAGCTCTTTTTCGCTCCTTTTCGTCTTCTCTTTCGTTCTTTCTTCCTTCTTGTTTTTTTTTCCTCTCTCCTATTCTCTCCATTCTCACCTTCGTCTACCTCGTCGGCTACTCGGTCCACAAGTGAGTCGCTGTATATCCAAGGGCGGTTGAACCGTTTGTGCACAAACATACCACTCTCTCTTGCCCCCGGAGAGCCCTCTCGTGTCGTAATCCCAGGGAACATTGTTCCGAGACCGTCTCCAAGAGCTTTTCTCACTCCCTCGCTCGCGTTCTCGCTATTCGTCTTCCTCTCGCCATCTCGCTCTATCGCACGTTCTGTCTCACGCGTGAAAACTTTCTCGTCCGGGCCAATAGAGGCCCAACTTCACAGAGGTGTGATCACATGGAAGTATTGGTTAGATTACAGCGGTTCACTCCTTCTCTAGCCACGAATGGCCACAAACGACGACGAGCCTTTATTCTCGTTCTCGCTCCACCTCTGTCCTCCCGCTTCCTATCTCCTTTTTCTTGGAAGATTCCCAGACCTTACACGCGCTGGAGCCTCGTCGTCGATTTATCGACCTCAGCCGCGCGACGAGCTCGTTTACACGCGCCCTCGAATATTCTTTCTCGATTTCATTCTCCTCTTTTTTTCTCTTTTATCGTGACCCAGTCGTTATGTAATAATACCTGCGGGACTTCCGATCTACCTTCGAAGATCATGCACTTCACAGAAATCACCGGAATTCCTTTTTATCGATTCTTTATTAGAAAAAAATTCGTGCTCTGGATTCACATGCGATGGAAGTGAAATTTATTTTGTCCAATTGAAGTTAGAAGATCGAGGGCGTTAAAAAAGTTGATTTTTTTATTCGTCTCAGATTAAAATTTTACTCAAGTGTTACACTACAAAGGAATGTTGAATACTAGTCCTAAATAAATAAATTGGTTCTATAATAACAATAATAATAATCGTTACTCGCGGTTCGTTACTCTTTGTCTAGTTAAATTTTTGTTAATCAGCTTCCGAAAATTTAATTAATTCCATTCAGAAATCCGCCTCATGGGAAACATTCGGAGCTACTTGCGGCTTAGCATCTCGATCCGAATTGATTCGTACACGGTTAATGTCACCGCGAATGGATGGAAAGTTCAGGCGCGAATACTTGGGAGCCTAGTTCTTCGACAATAATGGATTTTCTCGAGCGTCGCTCTGAAATTCGCCAGCGGCAAAGTGGTTCAAAGTGTTCGAAACGCGGCTCAGCCTGTCAGAAACAAAGTTCGACTATTGAACCGACGCGAAGCCTCGTTCGCGCACATTCTCGGCTTACATTATTCGATAAACAAGACAAGGAACTTTGGACCGCAAGTCGTATTCGTGCGATGTTACAATGCTCTCTGATTTATTACTTGATAAAAGATGATTAATCGAGAAAATATTAAATTAAAAAAAGAATATAGTCATTCGAAATGGTAGAATTTATTGCGTTCAATAATTTTGTACAATTTGAAGATTTTTGATGGCTTGAAACAAATTTTGATTAAAATTAGATGACACGTTTTAAACGATATTTTTTTTCTTCTTGATTGCAGAAGTGGCCAAGTGCAAAGGACGTGGGGGCGAGATAAAAGCGGGGTGAGGATTTCGCCCCGGCCGGGCGGGGGTGGTAAGTTGGGCAGCCGTCAAGGTGTCTGTGGACAAGCTGTCGGCTCGCTGTTTTAGAGAATGAAACTGGAGCGTAGCCGGTTCCGCCGGCGATTATCGCCAAGCGCGGGTCTTCTGACTCTCCTCGCGACATGTTTTTTTATGGAGATATCCTGGCGAGGGATTCTTGCCGCGGAGAGCACAGTGAACATAATAAATCAGTTTCACGATCCGGAAGTTCAAAAAATGAATCATCTGGTCGTGGACAAAAACACGGGTCGCGTTTACGTCGGTGCTGTGAATCGACTTTATCAGCTCTCTCCCGATTTGAATCTCGTCGTGAAGGTCGACACGGGTCCCCAGGATGACGCGTTGCTCTGTTCAACGATCGACTGTCCTGTTAAAACCGTAAAAAAGCTCGCGGACGATGTGAACAAAGTTCTCGTTATCGATTACACGACGACCAGACTGATATCTTGTGGTAGTCTCTTTCAAGGTATGTGCACCGCTCGAAATCTTCACAACATCACGGATGTGGTGCAAAAAATCAAAGAACCCGTGGTCGCGAACAACGCGACGGCGTCGACGTTCGCTTTCATCGCACCTGGTCCTCCGAATCCTCCGGTCTCCCAGGTCATGTACGTCGGTGTTACTTTTACTGGGAACTCACCCTACCGGGCTGAAGTCCCGGCGGTCAGTTCGCGTTCCTTGGACAAGGACAAAATGCTGAACATTGCCGAAACCGCAGTCACGACCGGTACTAGGATTTTCGTTAATTCTCTCGCTCGTGAGCGTTATCCGATAAATTACGTTTACGGATTCAGTAGCGAGGGTTTCAGCTACTTTTTCACGACCCAGCTGAAAGAATCTGCCGTGACGGCTTACATTTCAAAGCTCGTTCGCGTCTGTCAGGAGGACAAATTTTATTATTCTTATACCGAAGTACCCATCGAGTGCAATGGCAAAGATATCTCTTACAATCTCGTCCAGGCGGCTTACGTCGGAAAAGCCGGCTCCGTTTTGGCCAGTGATCTTGGAATAACCGCCCAGGATGATGTCCTCTTTGCTGTTTTTGCCCAAAGTGAATTTCCTAGCAACGATCGCCCGATGAACAGCTCTGCTCTGTGCGTCTACTCCCTCAAAGCCATCCGGAGAACTTTCATGAGGAACATTCAAAGCTGCTTTACCGGCGAGGGACAACGAGGGCTGGATTTCATCTCTCCAAGTCACAAATGTATTAGAACGGTGAGTTCATTTATTTTTACTGAAACTATACTGAGATTATATACTCAAATATGACGATTTTCTGGCTTTTCTAATTTCTTAAACACTCCTCACGCAGGAGTGGGCTGAGTAAGAAATCTTAAAAAATAGTTCATTTTTTGAATGTCTCTATCGATCGGTATTTGTTATAAGTCAACGCATGTGCCCTTTTCGGTCACATGTTAATTTTTTAAACAAAAACCTCAGTTTTCGGACCATTCCTGTTTGATAAAGTAAGAAATATTTAAGAAGTGTCTCTTCACATTGAACATACGTTCTTTGCGAAAAATTTCACGCTGCGCTACCTCTGAAAAGTAATGAAAAATATAGAAATTTACTCGATATCCAGGCCCCTGAGAATCAAAAGAATAAAATCATAAAAATGATTATACTGTATGGCAACATAATCAATAGAAATCTAAGAGGAGGCGCACTCATTCAAGCTCATCCTTTAACTCGCCTAAGAAAAAAAAATCCACCAATTATCAATAATCCACTTAATAACATCTTACATATCTCGCTACCATTTCGAGATAGTCGCCTCCATATTATCCTGGCTTAAATACACAGCAGTTCTGTCATACAAAACTCAATATTCAACAAATGCAAACTATTCAAGTACGCGATACTAATTAAAGACTTTAATGCAAACCCGAGAAAAAATACACAAATTGCAGACTTTCTCAACTCCTGAAATTACGTCAAAATCAACACGCCTCCTACATTTATCGTGCCCAACAATCGTGATACTACACCGGACCTTATAATCGTCGCTAGAAACATAAAGAATAATATTCTCAACATAGAAACTATGCCGAATACTGGAGCTGATCATCTCTCGATCATTCTTACAATCAGCAGCAGCAGCAGAACTCCGAAAAATGAATTAAGAAACACTACTTTAAATTTCATAAAAACTGACACCGAAAAGACAAACACCCAGATCGACGAATTTATGCGTTCTCATACAAATCCCAACCTAAATGAAAGACTAATTGAGAAATTCAACATCAACCTAACAGGCGCCATTCTTCAACACACCCCGAAGCAGAAACTCGTTTTCTTTACGCACAAACTTTCGCCATTCATAATCAGTCAAATTCGAATAGAACGACAACTCTACAGATAATACAGAAGGAATTTAAACTACGAGTTCAAAACCAAAATAAACCAGTTTAATAAAAATATTCAAAAAATGATATTCAAATATAAAACACATTGTTGGTCCATTATAACAACAATCCAAAACAACAGAGATTTCGAGGACACATCAAATATTGAAAAACTAAACTTCAATAAATCAAATATAGAAGCAATAGAGGAAGAATTATCTCAATATATCAACATACAAAAAGACAGAGAAATTAACAAAACCACAATAAATTCATTCAACAATACGATCGCAGAAGCAATATATAAAAACACCCCCAAAATAAAACGAAAATTTTACACTCACGAACTTCCACCATTCATCATAAATCAAATTAATATAAAAACGTCAACTCTATAGAGAATATAGACAAAATAGAGATAATGAATTTAAAAATAAATTAAATCAATTTGACAAAGACATACAAAAAATGATCTCACAATATAAAACACACTGCTGGCTGAGAGCATGCGAACAAATCCAAAACCAACACGGAAAAGAATATTGGAAAACAATTTAAAAAATGTCGAAATATAACACGATAATTTTCCCATCAAAGATTACGCACAATGGAATTAACCTAACACAAGCACAAGATAAAGCAAATGCATTCGCAAGATACTATAAAAAGATATTCAGCTTCAATAAAGACAATAACTTCAATAAAATATCGTACAAAACAATCTCGAAATGGTACGATGAATACTTCAGCAAAATAAGAACGGATGCACATAGGTTAGATCCAATAACTACAACGGAGGTAAAAGACATTATTAAAAAGTGCAAAAATACATCTCCAGGAAATGACAATATTCCGATATCAATTATAAAAAAAATTTTTTCCAAATAATTAACTATATAGTAAAAATTCTAAACTTCTGCCTCGACAATCGCCTATTTCTAACAAAATGGAAAAATGGAGTAATCATCACGATACCTAAACCGCACCAAGGCCACCAACTGGTTGAAAATTATAGACTTATAACCTTACTACCCTCAATAGGCAAGATATACGAGAGATCGCTTAAAAGAAGAATTGAAAAAATTGTCTCGGAAAAAATTCCTAAATTTCAATTTGGCAATGCTTTGACCGCACTAATATCTAACGTAGAAGCACACAAAATCATGGGAAATAAAACTGCTGCGCTATTCTTATTATATTATATTCTTAGATACATTAGATATATATTATATTCTTAGGTATATATTATATTCGTAGATATTGCGAAAGCATTTGATAGCATGTAGCATAAAGGTTTATAATTTAAGATCTCCACTTTCGCCTCTTCTTTACAACATATACTGCCATGATATTTATAACAGAGATGCCACTGCAAACGAACTTATCAACCATAATAAATATATACTCCAATTCGCGACGACACTGCCTTAATCTCTCATCAGAACACCCTCGAAAAAACAATGAAAACACTAGAAGATTCGACTAACAACATTATGAAATGGTTTAACGAATGGAGATTAAGGTAGTTCTATAATTTTTTCGATTTCTTAGGATTTTCTTGAAAATTTGCACAAGCCTTCTTTGATATGACCTACATACATGTACCAAATTTCAAGAGGGTTTACCACGTAGAATCGCAATTTTTAGTTCTCTTTCATAAGAGCTACAGATATAAATTGTGACAAAATTCATTGATGTAACGGAAACTATAGAACTACTTTAAAACCAAATCCAAATAAATCTCAGCTCATAATATTTAATCACAAAATCACAGAAACGTCACCAAGTATGACGATGGACAACATAGAAATCAAAGCAAAAAAGAAAGCTAAATATCTCGGAATAATAATTGACAATAAAATCAATTTCAACACTCACATTCAAAAATGTAAAAAAAATGATTCAAAGAGCGGAACACTTCAGATCAATCACATTCGAAAACAATATCATCAGGACGAAAGAAACAACTAAAATATACAAAGCAATCTGTAGACCTATCATTGAGTAAGGACATCCGATATTCATAAACTGCAAAAAAATGACCAAAAATAAAATTGACACAGTAGAAACAACGACATTAAGAAAACTCACGAAAATACGCCATCAAAACAACCCGATATATACCCCGAGAAACAGTTCCCTGTACGAAAAAACCAAAATAACATCAATCCATATAAGATTAAAAAATTTAACAAAAAGATTTGCAACTGAACAAATAGAGTCACTTGAAGAACTTTGCACCCTCACAAACAATGTAACTAGAAGAAACCCCAAACACTCAACTAAAACTATCTACTAAAATCTATCAATTATGAACGAAGAAGACTAAAGGGAAAATAAAAAACCTAATCATAAGAAAATCAAACCTTTACCCTACAGAAAATGACTATATCCAAAAATAATTGTAAGATACACGGGCCGGAGGACTACAGTCGATGGCCCACGCTGAAAAATACCTTAGTAAATCACTGTAAATATGTATATATGCATCAGAATGTAAATAAAAGGCAACTACTACTACTACACATTGTTGGATGAGAACGTACGAAAACATACATAGAGAGAAAGGGAAAAACTACTGAAAAAACATTAAAAACTAACAAAATATAACGAAGTTACAACAAATACCAATCTGATGTACAAAGATAAAACATACACAAGTTCACCGGAAAAAGCAGAAGTCTTCGCAGACCACTTAAGGAGGTTCGAGCGAAACTTTTGATTCAAAGATGCAACTAAAATTATTTGTTGTTTTGGTCACAAAAAAAGCAGTGAAAATTCATTATTTTAATATTACAGATTATTGACGACCGTTTAC
>JAPYYX010000884.1:0-36244 GCA_030522605.1 Cremastinae sp. B BG-2022a
CACATTATTTGACCGAAAAAAAAAAAATTTTTTTTTGACCAAATTTTTGAGGGGGGCCGTCGTGCCCCGCGGGGGCCGTCGTGCCCCACCCTCCCCTATCTATAAAAACTTGAAAATTACAAATCAGGTTCTCGATATTCCGGTCAACGTTCGAAAAAATTCGTTCGAGTGAGAAAATCAAGCTCAAGAGTCTACTTTTCCTCTACCCCTGGTACGAGATTTGCGTTCAATTTCGGGAAAGTAATTTGCAAGTTTTTCTTTTTCGAGCCCTTCGAGGAGATAGAGAAAAAAAGGTCGTCGAGGAGGATTTTTTTTGTCGCGATATCTTTGCGAATGTACAGAGGTCTTATCGGGGAAAATTTTCAACGGAGGACCTTGGTCGTGGAGAATATCGAGTTCGATCCTTCGAACGATCGGGCTGACTGTGAGAGGAAGGGAAAAAATAAGGGAGAAAGAGATAGAGAGAAAGAAAGAGGGAAAGAGCGATACGAAACTTTTGACATTAATCTAAAGCACCGGAGTTGAGCCTTTCGCATTACTGCAGTTTTTGCCTAACTCTCTCTCTCTCTTTCTTTCTCTCTCTCACACCCTTTCTTGTTTTTCTATCTCGCTATTTCTGCTTTCTCTCAATTGCCGCAAAGTTAACTAATTGCCAGCCGGTGGTCATAAAATATTGACCCAGTTGGCCGGGAATACTGAGTGATTCGAAATCAAAGCATTAGCATGCCACCCTTCCTGTTCGTTATGACACACCGCTCTGCTAAAAGCTCCCAAAAGCCTGATATCGAAAATCTATGAATTCCGCGATACCCCGTTTCGCGAACCAACTTGTCAAATATTTCATCTGGATCATCGTTAAGGATAAACATTTTTTTTTTTCAAATCCATCGATAAATTCTTCCCAAATTTGTATTTTTCCAGATATACAATTAATTTATAATGAAATCAACAGTAATAATCATTACTGATGGTTGTAATAAAAAAATCTCGCGTGCTGTGGGGTAGAGGGGGGGGGGGGGGCAAAATGGGGTACCCCAAAAATTTGGTCAAAATTTTCAATATTTCAAAATTTGATAAAGTTTAATATCAAATAGTCTTTTTTTGCTAAAAACATAATATTTGGTGATTTAAAAACACATTTAAACAAAAATTAAGGCTAAAAATCAATTAACATAGCAGATCCAAAAATAACATTTTCCTTGGAAATGAAACACATGTAAGCAAAAATAAAAATGAATCATTAATTAATTACTTGAAATAAGACATCAAAGCTAATAATAACTTAACAATAAATTATGAAAAAAAAATTTTTTTCATACTTTTTGGAGAGGTACTCCATTTTGACGACTAAAAATTTTTTTTTTCTCAGGAACATTTTATTTCAGCTGAAAATTGTGTTACTTTCCTTTAATTGTGATTAAAAAACAAAAGATTCAGCATATTTAAACCATTGAAATCGGAAACTTTTCTTAGGTACCCCATTTTGCTCCCCCACCGTCCTATATCAATGCGTTTTAATCAACTTTTTGACGATACTTATCTCATTTAGATAATAATTTTCTCTCTATTTTTGAATAGAGTTTTTTTAATTAAATTTTTCATATCCTAAAAAATATTTTTATTCTTAATATAATGAGGAAAAAAAATCAGCGATATATTTTCGTACTCTAAAATAATGATAAAAAACCAGAACTTCATGTGTTTGATTGTAAAAAATCACGAAAAAATGTTTCTCTGGATTAAAACGAAAAGAATCCTGAAAAATGAAGTCGGACGTTATGACTCAAATATTAACCGTTCGCAATGTGATTCTCTCTCGCGAAAACCGCGGAGTGTTCACTGCAACCCAGATGTAGTTTCCTAGCTTCTCGGAAGGGCTTTTGGGGCGAAAAGAAAGCAGTGGGGGAGCGGTAAACTGTTTTGAATTTCAAATTGCCCAAAGGTATAAGCGCGCACGAAAAAAAGATCTCATGTGATACGCGCGTGAGTTCTCGTTCCTGTGTTGCGGCGGAAACAGCCGCGCTGGATTTCTTCCCGTATACGTTTCAACTTTCCAGCCCCGTTACAGAAAAATAGTCAGGAAGGCAACTCGATTCGCCAGGGAGAAAAAAGCGTCAGAGACCGTTTGCGGTTTTGACGCTTTGTTTATATATAAAAAAAAAGAAAATTCTCACCGTTCTTTTCTTTAATTTTTTTGTCTCTTCAGAACAGCTCTTTTCTCTCCGGTGAACGTCAGACATATTTAAAAAATCTCGACGATCCAACAGTGGATTCTTTTTCCGTCATATCTCCCTCGGATTCCAATCTCTGCTTCCCTTTTACTTCTCTTTTCCTCTCCACGTACATACAAAATTTCACGAATATTCGACTTATTCGTGGAAACGAAAAATCTCCGCGAAAAAATTTATTTCAAGATCACGATATTTTGAGAATTTTTTCAATTGTGAATTCAGCGAGGATTTTCAATATGACGTTTCTTTCATTCAATGTTTCCAAAATATTTTCGTATACGCAGGAAGTTTCATTTTTTTTGCACAATAAATATGACATTCAAATATTAAAAATAAAATTTCAAAAACAAAAATTTAAAGTTATATTTATATATCTTAATAATTGATTTATTCATAACTGTAAAATTATGTTTAAAGCATTAGATTATTTTTAACTGCAATCGATTTTCGAACTAGTGAATATTTTTAAGTTGCATCAAATTGTCGAATGAGCGAAATAATAATTTCAATTTCCATACAACTCTGATAAATAATTAATTTCATTATTTTTATCGACAGGATGATTTTCGAAGTTCTGCATTTTTTTTTCAGAGTGCACAGATATATCTTTATAATAAATTTGTATTTCCTACAACTGTTTGGCAATGCTCGGTGGGCGTTTAACAGAACGATCGACTTTCCGTAATATCGAAGTCTGGCGACGAAAGTTAATAAAAAGTATTTCGGCGTTAAGGCTGGCCTTTCCCGTGGCCTATGCAAATTTTCGGGAATAAGTCAACACGGCAGAGGAAAAGACAAGCTCCGTGGGAGAGTGAGAAGACAAATGGACGAGAAAGAATGAGAAGAGGAAGAAGAAGGCGGAGGAGGATGAGGAGGAGGAGGAGGAGGAAGAAATAAAGAGAGTAAAACGTTGCAAGTTGTTCCTCGAAACTCGGATAACTATATGCATACATAAACGGATATATATTAATATATATAGGGCGATATTTCCTCGGTAGGTAGGAGAACTCTTCCTCATTTCTTGGCCGGCTTGCTCCCACGTTGAAAAAGTTGGGACTTCTCGCGCGACGAATACTAATTAAAGAGCCCGCGAAATGAAATTAGTTAGCCCAACGGTTGGACGGTCCAGAAAGCTTTCGTATATGCCTATATTCGAGGTCGTCAGGTTCGCAGAGCCGCTTATGATAATATAATAATAATAGCCCCGTTTCCTTATAGAAGGACCGAAAACTTCGCCCTCGCCGTCTTTTTTCTCTTCTTTCTTTATTCTCTGCTTCTCTCTGGCTCGCTCGCTCGCTCGCGCTATTTTCCCTTCCTCTCACTTTTAAGCTCGTATATACGGACTTTCGGCACCTTCAAAAGCTCATTATGCGTTTCGGTCGTAACTTGAATTGGATTCGCCCGGTTTACCACGCTCTAACGAGGCGACGCGCTGAAAAGGGAGGAAGGGCCCATCAGGATTTGGCCTCTCGCTATCCTTTTCTTCTTTTTTCCTCTCTGATCCTGCGGCCGACCGAGACTTTATAGAGCGCCACCTGCCGCGAATTTCAGCCTTCATCCCGTTTCTACCCTTGTTCATAACCCCCTCCCTTCTACCCTGTTTTCTCTAATTTCCTCCCAAAGGCGGTTTAATGTCGCTGTTATCGCATTTGAAGAATTTTTTAATTGTGCGTTCTCTCTCATTAATTTGGGCGTACGAGGTTCACAGGCAAAACGGAATAAAAGGAAAAAACGTTGGAAAAGTGAAAATTGATCGGAAAAAGTGAAAATAAAATATGTAACGTGCAAAACATAAAAGGGGGCTTGGTAAAATCTGCCCGTGCTTGAAAGAAGAATATATGTGGTGCGAGTGAACAAAAATGAAGTATCGTAAAAAAATTTTATTATAGAGAGAATAGCGAATGAAAAAAATTTCTATTGCTTTGAAAAAAAAAAAAATTTACTGACAAATAAATATCTGAATGTCAAAAGATTGCAAAGATTTTATAGTATAAAAATGAATGAATTGCGAGTCAAAAATGTTCAGAAATAATAAAAATAGAAGTTGAATAAAAAAAAAGTCCGATGAATAATTGAAATGAAAAGGAAAAACGTGGTAAAAATGAATAAGATATAAATGACTGAAAATATACAAACAAATATGAATGAAATGTAGATCTTGAATTAATAGAGAACAAACGATAAATCCTGAAGCGTGTAATTTGATAAGAATGAAACTTACGTCCTCAATAATACGAGTACCCAATTTTGTATTATGTACACGAGAGGAGTATAACTTTCCGGATCGGCGAAAAAGTTCGGCTCTAACATCGCTCAAGTCATATTCAACGAAAGTTTTCCATGGGGGTCAGGGAGCAGAATTATAAGAGACGAGAATCAGTTACATCGAAAATTCGCGAGAAGAGTTGAGACGTTCACGTCGATGAAACGTCACGAGTCGCACGCTTTGAAAAATCGCCCTCCCTCTCTCTCTCTTTATCTTTCTATCTTTATCTTTTTCTCTCCATAGCCGACCTCGCGAGATGAACTCCGGGCAAGTTCCTCTTCGTTAAAGTTCCAGCAGTTATCGAGAGGAATCGTCTTCGAATCCCCCTTTCCCTTCCGTTCTTCAATACCACACACACTTTTCCATGGATTTCACTATCAGTGTTCGCTCGGACTAAAATCGCTGTTCTCATCCAACAAAGTGTACAAATCTTCTTGAAAACCGATCGCCCCGACCGGGAGTAATTTCTTACCGGGAGAGTAATTATCTCTCGGGCACTTTTCCTCGTGAATACTCACTTAATAAACTCTTTGTACTTACGAAATTTTTTTTCGCTTGATTACATAGTCTTGGAGCCTTTATGGTTTTTTAATACGCTTTATAGAATTTCCGGCTTCATTTTTTTCTCGTCTTTAGATCGTTGCGTGTCTACATTTTTTTTTATGGAATATTTTTGTTGCTCCTGTGTGAGCCTTTTTTTAATTTGATTCTCCAGTTTTTCGAGAATGACTTATGCAAAAATATTTCATAAACTTTGAAACCGTTCAATTCTGAAATTCTTTGTCAATTTTGAGAGAACTTTCGGCGATTACTTGAATGCATATTTTATGACGATTTAAAAACTTTTTCTACATTCACTTCTAACGAGACAAATTTTTAATTTAAATAAACTCACTATCGGTTTTCGGTGGTGGTGGTTTACGGGTCGCCCAATTCGTTCGGATGCTTCTGCTACCTAGCCACTGACCGTTCATACTGCAAATCGCACTCTCCGCTTCCTGCAACAAATTAACATAATTACATTTTTAGACATTTTTTTAGGCGCGTTGATGCCTCAGAAAATGTTTTTTCATCAATAACAATTTATTTACTTGAATTATTTTTATTGATGTTTTTTTTCACAGATAATTTTTTATGCTTTAGGTTATCTTGTCAATGAAGACAATTGCCTTTACGTGAGGTTATATACCGAAGTTGTGTAAACAATTTTAATTAATGGTTTTTATCACTGCTTTTCAATTTCATTATTCTTCCATCTTTGCAATTGGTTTTTACTTTTATAAGTTTTCTTTCGTTACGTTTCTTATTTCATTTCAATGAAGACTTTGTCAATATTTGAGTTTTGGTTACTTGGGGAAACATTTGTTTTTTAATCTTTTGTTTCCAGTATATTTCGTACACATATTTTATGGTTACGAACTTATTTATCTCATTTGAGATAATAATGTTTGAGTTCTTTGTAGTCAGTAGATTTTTCGAACATTTTTTTTAAATTTTCGTGATGAAAACTCAAAATTTGAATTTAAACCTGTAAGTCTATCCATTTGCGAAAGATGTGCCCCTTTTTATTAAATTTTAATCGAAAGTTATGAAATTCATCTTTGACTTTCCCCTTTGTGAGGTAAATCTCGGGTTAGCGTTCAGCGATGGGTATACATTATTTTTCATTAATTTCTATTTTGATTCGTGAGCGTGGCTTTTTCGTCACCAAAGCTCTTCTCGTCCTTTGATCACAGCTGCGAGGAGCGATGTGAAATTTTAATATACGAATTAAAGGTGAAAAAAGAGCCGGATGAAAATCAATTTTTACTCATGGCAAGAAAAATTCATTGGGCCCGAGAAAAAATTTTTTACTCGTCGATGAATGAGATCGCTTTGATCTAATAATGTTGATCCGAGTTACTCTCTCGATTAATAAAATGCAAAAGGTCCCGTCGCGAGAAATTATTGAGTAAAAAGGGTAAGAAAGGTTAAACGAAAGTAAGAACCGAAGGTTCGAAGGTCAGCGCTGCATATATCCCGCAAAACAGTTCCGACGTACCTAACGGACAAACGAGAGAGCGAGAACAAAAGAGAGGAAAAAATGCGCAACGGGAAAGCTGGAGAACTTTGCCAGGGGTTCCGCCGGACCGTACAATAAATATCGAACCAAAGTTGCAACTAATACGAACCGAAGATGATGCATACGTATATACGTGTAAGAAATAAGAGAATGAAAAATGGAGAAAATAGACTAGAGTAAAATACAGCGAGGTAAAAAAGAAGACGGAAAGAACGAGAGAGAGAAAAAATGAAAGAGAAAAACGATAGAAAGATAAAGAGGAAAAAGATTGTGAGAGCGAAAGACACTGGAAGAAAAAGTAAAAGACGAGTAAATGGAAGAGTATCTGGCGTCAAGAAGCGGAACTTCACCTGCAATGCATTATATCAGTGCATCCTATTCTTGCGCCAGTATGTACGTACCTTTTTGCATTTTACCTACACATGCACGGCGATATATATACCGGGTGTCTCACAAAATAATTGACTAGCGTCTCTCTATGATATTCTCTATGAAATTTCAATGCGAAAAGTATTTGAGCGTTTTTCGATCCGACAAGCCGTTTGGAAGTTATCGACGATTTGAAGTCAGCCAATCGCTGAGCGCCACGCGTCACTCGGATTGGCTTGCGTCGAATCCTCGATAACTCGGAGCTGGTGCGTCGGATTGAAAAGTGCCTCGGGACTTTTCATCTTGAAATTCATTGAAGATTCCAATGATCTATTTTAATTACCTCATTTTTGAAATTCAATATTGGGACACCCGGTATAAGCGCGTATATACGGCAAAATACGCATTTATACCTCAAAAATCGCACACGAAAACGTTCATATACGTACATATCTCGTGATGCACGTACATAGAGGTAAATATAAGTGTAAACGCGCATATACATCTCTGTGTGAAGTTGTATGTACCTCGGAGCGCGAGATAAAGTATTTCCGATTCGAATTTCCATTCTGGCTATGATAGGGCATATTCGCGCCTGCGGTTAACCCACATATGTACCTATAGAGTATTTTATATTAAAGCTAACACGATTGACGAGAAGGAGGCGTTCGAAGCAGAAAATACAACCTCGCGTTCGTGCACACGAGGAAAACGTTTCCTCGTGTATGTACGTACTCGTACCCGTCGCGTGTACATAACCGAGTACTCTAGTCACCGATTCAGCCTTGGGATCGATATTCCACGGTATAAACTTTACCCTGCCTCCGTTACACTTACTCCCACCCTCATAGGCCCGGATGAGTGTGCACCGAATTTGCACTCGTGTGCGCAATTGATATTGCCACTGTTGATACGCTCGCGCTGTTTATTCCGGGACGCAAAACCGTCGAACCATTAGAACAACGTTAGTTAGCACTTTGTCTTTGCTTGAAATGAGATGCAATTCGTCTTTTTTCTATTTAATTGCTTCTACTATTGTTTTGAGTTTGTTAAGTTTGGTTTATAACATTTTTTAATATTTTGCTTTTCGTTGTTTTTCTTTTTCACTTGAAATTCATTCTTGCTCATTTTTCAAAACATCATTGTTTTCATAATTTCTTTGATAGAGATTTTGGTATGATTTCCAAATTGGTGGCTTTTATTCAATTTTAAAAAGGAATTCATATTGAGGTAATTTGATTGAGTTTCAATTATTATTGAGTGAGAAAATGTATTTAATCAATAAAGATTTACTTATTTATTATTACGTACCTCTTTTGTAAAATTTTTGTTAATGTTTCGAAAATTAAATGATTAAGGGAAATTCGTTGAATTCATTGAATCATGAAACCTTTAGACGTGAACATATGTACATACAAAGTTATTATATTAATCTGTTATTGGTGAAAAGAAGAAAATCATCGAAATGCACACGAGGGATTTCTGTTGATTAATTATTCGTTTTGATATTACCTGGAACCAATGTACCTCGATATTGATTTCATCATCATCTTACATTTCAAAGATACATGATATCGTGAATCAGTATTGAATTAAACAAATTTAGTATTGATAATACAAGTATCATTCGTGATATCCAGCTCACCATTTCAATAATTAATTGCACCATTGATCAAAATGGTTTCAACTTTTCTTTTCAAATCATTTTTATTTTGAGTTATCGCAGATTCGCAATACATGGCTGAAACTCGTCATCTTTGCTTTAATTTAGGAAAATGCATAATCTCTCGTTTCCTTATTTAGGTATTTAACGTGTGGAAGAGAGCGTGCTGGTGTCACGAATCGCCTCCGGCGTATAATCGTCATACTAATTTTGCCCTCTCTCTTCCCCTTTCCAGACCCCGAAGCTCCCGGCATCCGACTAGCTTTATTACTAAGTCATAGCCTTCGTCGCCGATACGCAACAAACCTCTCTCGTCCCCTGTCACTTCAACCTCAGACCGCGTTCGAGCTTACGTGGCTTTAACGAAACTTTAACTTGCACTCACGAATTACTGATTTTTTTTTCGTAGCTATATAGAGCGCGTTGGTAAACGATCGAATATGCGAATTGCATTTTCACATTTTGTGCATTACGTTGGTTGTTCTAAAATTGCTCAATGAGTCAAAAATCAATCGGAAATTTTTTGATTTTTTTCGTATGATGCATTTTTATTTTATGTTATCTAGCGCTTGGCCTATTTCGAGAGATAATTCTCAATCATTTTTTTAAAATAAATTGAACGTGGGAATGATGAGTTTAAAAATAAAATGTAAGAGCGCAGAGTTTTCTTGGGAACTTTTTAAAAAATAAATATGACTAAATATATATTAGAGCAATGATATTTATTTTATCGAAGGGAAGAAAAATTTCATAAAGCGTATAGTCTCTGAAAATTGATCCGGAAAAATTGGTACCTCAAAAAAATTGGTGCCCGAAATAAATGCATAAAATTCGAGCAATTTGGACGTTTTTATCGTTGAAAAGCCCGATCAATTCCCTGAAGGACTTTTGTACACATTCGTACACTTCTCTTTTTTTGATTCGAGGAAAGACTCGACGGCCTCATTTCCTTGGACGAGGTAAATCCACGGGGAGGAAAGATCGAGGAAAAGCGTCGTGAAAGTCTGTCATCGGGAAGGAGAGCTGTAAAATTTCGCAAGGGCCAAATATCGTTCGGCATAAGACGAAAAATGACGCACACCGTAAGCGCGTCTGTCAGTGTGTCACAGTACGTGAAATATCGAGAGGTTGCCCGGAGTTTACGGATCCGCAATATTCCTCCGAGAATCCGGAAAGGCCCGTAACATTTTCATGGTTTTTCTTCGGCAATCATGAGCGACGCTTTTCTCGAAACTTTTAGCGCGTACATCCTCTCTCTCTCTCTTTCATCCCTTTTTCTCTTATTTTTTAAACATTTTCCCTAGCCTTTTTTATTTTTAAGTAAACTGAAAAAAACCTGTTTTGGAAAAAAGACCAGCGAGTGACCGGGAAAGTCACAACTCTTCGAATTACGATTTTATACAGACGTGCACAGGCGATTTTTTTTTTGACACGTAAGGCTGGAAAAAAGTGGTGGAATTTTCCGCGAGGCTTATATCCGAGGGACATTCGGGCAGGGCTATAAAGCCCGGTGAGACGTTTTCCTCTCTTTCCTCGGTACGAGCACACGGAAACGTATGTCTGTATAGTTAACTCGGCGCTGAGGTAGAAATTTATACTTTGCCGAGGGTGGTGCCGTCCAGTCCAAGGTTTCACCGACCTAATCTCGTCCTGGATGTCCGAGACTCTTGCTTCTGGTTCTCCCCTTATCCTCTCTCTTTTTCTCTTAGATCGATAAGACATTAAGCGTGATCCGGAGCTATTTCCGAAAAAGGAATTCATGTAATTCTAACAGATTCATCCAAAATTAAATTGAAAGTTCCAGAATTTTGGGAATTAACTGTCAGTGAATGTGGAAACGGACTGTTAGCTAATTATTCAGGAAGCGATCAATTTTAAATTTGTCAAAATCAAATGTAGTAGTTCTCAACGAAACTATTTTATTGGATTTAAAGATACGTCTGCTATTGGATTTTTGGTAAATTACATTTTTTTTGATAAATCGGGTTTTTAGAGGTTGAATATTATTTTTAGTATAAAAGTTATTAATTAATTTCTGATTTTTTATCATATTTAATAATTTGGACAGAAAATATTCAATTCAATTCAATTTAATTTCGAATTATGTAATTTTTTATCATATTCAATTTAAAAAAAATGTTTTTTTCATATCAAAAATGTTTAGGTATGTTCTGCAATGCGAGTCATCGAGTGTTTGCCATTTCATTACTTTACGTCTTGGGTCATAATTTTTGTTTTTATTTTTCTCAAAGCAAAGAATAAAATTGCAGTAAGTAGATAAGGATGAGAATCTCGTGCTCCCGTATTACACAGAGAGAAATATTATTACATCGGCGCTCGCACACTCTCCGCACGAGCCAGAATAAAGTTGTATTCGCGAGAGCGTGCCGCGCGCAGCTGTATACCGACCATTTCGCCCCTTCGTCCTCGCCGCTGTGTTTTTCTTTTACCGTTATTACTTCATTTTCTCCGAGCGACACTTTGGTCCCTTTTGACTCGATTCTTGGACAAGAAATGAGCTTTGGGAATTGTGAATAGTGACTCGAACTTTCCACGAGGGCAACTTTTTTTTCCTTCTCTAACTCAGATTAGACATATTCTTTACAGTTTTTTCATCATTTTTTTCCACCTTTTCACCTGCATTTGAAGATTAATTTTCCCTTTTTCATTTATTTCAATTCTTTTTGGATTCTTCATAAATGCTAGAAAATTTATGACATTTTCTATAATTGGGTCAACGTCTGGTTTTATTTAGATTTTCACGATGCACGTTGAAATCGATTTTTTGATAAAATTTTAAAAATCAAACTTACTGTTTTCTTGACGAAAGATACGAATCCATATCCTTTGGACTTGAACGTCTGTGGATCTCTGACGACTCTGCAATCTCTGAAACATCAAAAAAAAAATTTCGTCAAGTTTTTAATTTTTACAATATAAAATGAATTTGATTCGATGCAAAGAACATTACGATACTTATAAACCATTGTCCGGTGCTGAAGAACTGGAAAATCTCTTTTTTCAGTGAGATAAAATTTTGTAAAAAATAACATTTTTTTGAATAATGTCTCGCTCTGACATTTTGATATCTAAAAATTGGCTAATCGTTTCTCTGATGAGTTAAAATTTTACTTAAATATTCATAGAAATGTAAAATTTGTTGTTTAAAAATTCATGAATTCAAGACACTAAAAAATAGGTAATTTTAAATATTGAAAAAAATTGTCTATAACAATTTGAAAATTCTCTGTTCCGTCGTTTTGGCACGCCTCCAGAAGTAATCGGGTCTTCGATCGGTCAGAGAGCGGGAATTAATGCTGCACGTCGGTACCGCGGGCGAAACCGATCGAATTTGAGGAAAAGGAATATTCGAGTGCCACCGGTGAAGGGTTTATTGGACTTGCGAGAAAGAGTGAGAGAGAGAGAGAGAGAGAGAGAGGCGTTGGTAGAAATTCCGCCGGAGTCAGACAACCGCGTCACTTAAGCCGGAACAGGAAAACGAGAAGGGGAGAATATTAAGAGATGAAAAGCATGAGTAGAGAAACGGCGACAAGATCGAGAGCTTGAGTAATTTGGAGCAAATAGGATTTTGAGTCTCTTCGTATTAATCGAGCGATTTTTTTTTAATATTCGCCAGCATGCATTTTTTGAATGAAAATAAAATTTTATACTCAAATAATATTGGAAATAAAATATCTATGATCGTGTTTTTTTGAAAAATTATAAAATCTCAAAATCCATCCTTGTGTACAAATTTGATGATAAACAACTTATTGATAATTAAACCAATAAATTGATGAGCAAACGAAAAACAATTTCTAAAAATCCAACATTTTCTTATCTAGAATAAATCAGTCTGTCGAATAGTTTCTCATTTTTTAAAAATTATTTTGAAATCTTATTTTAATTATTGAATTAAAATGAAATATAGAAATCGAAAATCGATATTTTAATTTTGATTTGTCAGTAACGTCTGTAATTAAAAAATGCTTTTTTAAAAAATGAAGATCCTTGATTCCGTTAACAGTTCCATCGTCAAGAACAAGGCGAGAAAATGGGATGAAAATCGCGAAGGGGAAAAGGGTTGGAAAGGGGTGCAAGCGACCAGACACGGTTGGAGTTTTCGCTGACGAGAGAAAGAGAGAGAGAGAGAGAGATCTTGTATCGCATCGAGAGTCGTTCAACTCTGATGGAAAGAGGGTCGCCCACTCTCGGGTTTACGTTCCTCGATAGTGAGACTTCGTGCTCTTGCGAATAGTGTCCTTTCCTCTTTAAGGGGCCGCTGCCCTGCTGTCTATGCACGTATACCATATCATCAGCTGACAGGGAGAACACAACAAGCTTGATGAAAATTTCTCTTCCCCCTCAGCAACAAGAAAAACGAATTACACAGAAAAAAGATGAAATAATAAAAGCCAAATAAAAAAAAAGTACTTCGAAAATGATTTAACCGAATAAACGAAACAAAAATTTCAACCTTGAAACTTCGCCTGTAACCGCAGATCCTGAATGCCGGGAAAAATTGTGGCTGGATAAAAATTACTGGAGAAGCATAAATGGATTTCTCGTGTTTCCAACTTAATTGCGTTGACGTTAATTCGGTGTAATAAATTTTTGTTTCCATTTTCCTTATGAGTCAATGGCTCGCGTTGAATTTTTTCGGACGCTTGTTTACTCTTTTTCCGAGTCCCTCGACAATTTCCCTTTGTCGTTTGTTCTTCTTTCAAGAAACGAGTGTACGGAGATAGTTTGCGGCTTTGTATACCTGGGAGCGCAACTATAAGAGAGCCGGGGTTCTTGCTTTTTTCCCCTCTCTCCTTCTCTTTCCTCTTTCTCGAGGCAAATTCCGTAACACAAGTATCCAGAGAAAGTTCATTTATTCAATTTTCTTTCGAGTCTCTCATCCTCCTTATCCTCCTCTTCATCACCATGCGCCATCTTCATCTTCCGCTTCTCATTTTCCTTCCCCTAATTAATAATTTAAGGAGTATAATATTATTTTGTATTTTTATGTCTAGAAAAACATTCCGAAGAGGCCGAGATGAGATTTTTCATTCACGTAATTTCCAGGAGAGTAAAAATATAAAGGAGAAAAAGAGAAAGCCCGGCGCGTTTTTCCACTCGTGCACACACAATAATTCCTTTCAGCAATCGTCGAGTCCGTAATCCCGGATGAGATCTATCTTCGAAGTTTAATTCGCTCCCCGACGAGCAAGGTTTCTCCTCACGTCCCTTGTCGTAAAATTGGCTCATGCGATCGCAAAAGTTCCACCACGAGCTGCGAGGGAAAAAGACTACACGAATGACAGGGTTATATTTTTCGATAAACGTCTCATGCAGTTTATGGCCTTTTGGTGATGTCAAAAATAACGTTTTTATCAATTTCATCCAACGACCACATTTTCTCTTCGCTATTTTTAAAAAATTAAACAAAAATTTTCAACGTTTTAATTCCTTTTTCATAGAAATTCGCATTAATTCTACATGTCCGACTCTTTGTAACATTTCCCTACTCAATGAACTTTCACGATTTCAAGAAAACGACAGGGCGATTGCATTCTCCGGCGATAATTTGCTCGCGAACAATCGAGAGCGATCGTCTTTGTTTTTTTTAAATGGGAGAAAAGCCGGGAGCTGGAAACGTCATGAAAGAAACGTGCGGGTCTCATTCTGATCGAAGAGCCGGAGAAATTGCGGTGGCTAGTAATTAGCGCGATCAATCAAAGCGCTGAAGGCGTTACGATGCAGTCCGGGAAGGGAGTATGAGTGAAAGAGGGATGACATAAATTCACACACACACACGCACGCATTCATATACGATTTATGTAAACGTACGCATACATATACATACACTTATGTACGTACGCGCAGTTTAGCCAGCTCGAAAGGAGAAGAGGCGAAATGGAAGTTTCCTTGTGTTTGAAAGTGTCGTACACGTGTATTCATTGCTGTTTATGCCGATGGAAACACGGTAGCTTTTCGAGAAACAGTCAACTCCTCTCGTACGTAAACCTACGGCTACCAACGTTCCCTCTCTCGCTAAAGCTTCTACGTAATGTTGAGTAATGGTCAATACAAGTTAGACGTGAAACACGCCAATGGCACATGCCACGTACCAAACTCGCCATTCTCTCCCTCTCTCTCTTGCTTTTCATCCCTTGTTCGGTTTTTCTCTCTTTCTCTTATCCTCTCGTTCTACGTCTTTCTCTTTCAACCTTAGTTACACTTCTATTTTACCCTTTTCACGACTCTTCGAGACTGAAAAAGCCTCTCCGGGTCTTTCGTTTCGCATCCTTTTTTCTGCTTCTCTCTTCTCGATTCTTCTTCTCCTTTTGCGTCCTATCCTTTTTTTCAGTCTCTGCTCTCTTACTCCTGTCTGTTCGTTCCTTTTCTAGTTTTTCGTCTCTGTTTTTTTTGGAGTCCCTCTCTTCGTCTCTCTCTCTCTCTCGCTCTCTCTCTTCTGTTCGTCTTTTTCTTAGTAGTTTACAGTTGGCTTTTTCTTCTTCCTGGCTATTTTTTACTCGTTTCTATCGAAATGCCTTTTTTATAACAACAATTATACGTGTGTACTCGCGAACAAGCCCGTGCAGGGGAGAGTATCGTAAATTAATAAACGGGTTATTGATGCGATAAATCTCAGAGAATTTAATTCAAGCTTCCCGATGCTTTTTTATTCTTTTTCTCGTATCGCTTTCAACTTTAACTCGGGAACGAGAGTCACGTATACGTCTGATCCCTCGAACGTTCCAGTTTTTCTCTTCTCTCTCAATGTTTTCAGCGAATTCTGCATGTTTTTTTTTTCTCATAATCATTTTTTTCTATGTTTATTCATCGATTTTCTCGTACTTCGACAACCTTCCACGCACCTTTCGAACTTCCCTTCATTTCGGTGAATTTTTTTTTAATCATATTTCATCTGCGAAAAAGCATCGTCGAAAAAATATTTCATACTGAAATATGTATTTTTAGGCGTCTCATACATTTTGCAAGCCCGCATAAACTTTTTTCAAATCGAACAAGTGCATTTTCTACCTCGCCGTAGAGTATACGTTACCGAATTTTCGAAGAATTTTCGAGTTTTTATCTTGAATTTGAAATTTACGACAAATTGATGCAAAATTCTTTTTTTTTCATCTTTCCGAAGAAAAAATTGAAACGCGAATATTGGTTCGACTTCCGAAAACTTTCATTACCTCCGAGCATATACGAACATTTGTTTTAGATACTTATTTCATACTAGATTTTTACAGATAGCAAAACATACCTGAGAGAAAACCTTTAAACTGATGACAATCAGAAACGTCGTCAAAATAAGAAAACGAGAAAATATTCAACGAATTACACCGCAGAGATTCACCGAGTACGAAACAAATTTTTTTCCGAGAATAAAAAGCGTAAATGGTCAGCAAAAATCCTCCAATGTAAAATGTCCACAAACAGAAGAAATTACATTCATATGATTCGGGAACAATGAAAAAATATAATGAAGCACGTGAATGCAATAAAAAAATCTGAACAATATTTGAAGGTCGTACTAATTATGTATACACCTTGGCTGCGTAAAAGCGAAAGCCGGAAGAAGTTTATAAACATTGAAACGAAATGTTATGCAGTAAAAAAGTTGGTACTCCGTGAGAGGGGACTGCGGCCGTGGAATGAGAGGAGCTCCGTTATGCTCGTCGAATTCATAATTTATTTCCTATCAGTTTTACGAAGCTGGAGTACAAGAGAGCAGAGACTATGAATAAGAATAATTCATGCTCTGTGGAAGACGAGGGTGAATTTGTGATGATATACGAGCGAAGAGAGAGCAGATAGAAAAGAGAAAAAAATGAGGGGGTGAGTAACTCCGAGAGGTTTGTCCAAGGTGCTTCTGTCTCGAGATACAAGAAAGCTCGAGTTTGCTCGTTGTACAGGTAAATGAAACGTGGGAAGGAAAGAAAGAGGGAGAGAGAGAGAGAGAGAGAAATAAGAGAGAACGACGAAAGACGAGAGTTGAGGAGAGGAGAGGAAAAGAGCAAGAGGGTTGAAAGGGGATGGAAACGAGCGAGAGCCAGAGGTAAAAAAGAGGCTGAGAAACGAGAAGGTTGCCCAAAGAGGAAGAAACAGTTGCACGGAAAGTTTTTGGTCCACGGAGAGGAATGAAGCTCCGTTATGTATACGATATCGGAGTCTCCAGCTCGGAGGAAAGTATATTTCGAGAGTTTTGAAAAGGGGCCTATAGCGCGAGGGCTCGTTGCGGAAACGAAAAGCACGCGATCAACGGGGAGGGAATATCGCGGGAAACGACGACGGGGTTAAAATTGTCGCGGAGGGCGAACCGGCGAAAAGGACGATCGAGTGTGCCAAGTCAAAGCTCCAATTGGCAAAATCGCGTATCGTCATGCTCGAAATTCTTTTCCTCGGCTCTTCGCTCCTCGCCGTGCGCTCCTTGATGCAGAAACGAGGACTCCGCGCGGATTTCGCTTTCTTCTTCTACTTCTTCTTCTCCTTCTTTTTTTTTCATTGCATCAGGAAATACAGCTTGCAAACCTTTTCAATCTCTCGCTCGTTTCTCCGGTATAGTTTTCTTTTTATTCATTTTTTTCGTCGTCGCCTTTTCATTCTTCTGGACATCTTTGCCTTACGCGCTATCTACATCTTCGACCCTTCAAGCTTCACTATTTTCTCTTCTCAAGTTTTTATCTACTTTCTTTTATTCTCATCTGACTCTCTCCGTGGATTCATCTTTTTGTGAGATCTTTTTTTTTTGATCTCAGACTTTTTTTTCCGTGGATCCATTTTTTTTTTCGGTCCGTGGATTCATTTTTTGCTCCGAAAATTCTTTTTACGATCTTCGAGCTTTTACGAAGACGTTTCGTTACTTTCATCATTTTTCTCTCGGTTCACTTGAATCTTCGCTTTTTTTCGCTTTCTTCTTGCGCACGTGTCTCGCAAAAGTGTACGAGAGAGTACACGCGGCTCTGTATTTTATCGCAAAGGCTGATAACGCTGAGGGACTCGAGGAGCGGAACGCCAAGAAATCCCTAATTCATTAATTATGTGAGCGGGAGTCCTGAGGCCAAGGATAAAGAGGAACACGCAGATTATTACGGTAGAGGCATAAAGACGAGAAAGAAAATGGGGGGGGGGGGAGGGGGGGGGGGGGGGGGGGGGAGGAGAAAAAATGCTCGTCAGCGGTTAAATCTTTGTGCTGAAAAATCTCGCGGTTGGATCAGATAAGGGACTCGATGAGCCGCGGTTATAAGAAGTCAGGAAAGGAGATTCAGAGAATAAGTAGGAAAAAACGAAGAGCAATGAAGAGCGAGAAGAAAACTGTGCAAAAAAAAACGTTAAGTAAGTACGAGGCGGAAGAACTGAAAAAAAGAGACAAGAGGAGAAAGTGAGGATAAAAATAGTTGGAGAATGAAGAAATGAAAAAAGCGAAGGGGATGATAAAAAAGGGAGAGAAAAAATGAGAAAGTGAAAAAGAGGAAAAAAGAGAGAGATTTGGTATGTATACATATTATACATATATAGAAAGGTGGATCGTGGCCGAAGCTTTAAACAGAGAATCCGGTAAAGAAGGAGAGGAAGAACGTGGAGAGGGATATACCGAGATGAGTATATACGTTCCGGCGAAATCTATAGAGAGGGCAGCCTCCGGGTATTCGCCATTCCGGGGCTCGGAAAGGAAGGAGGGAAAGACGGAAGGAAAAGCAACGCGGGGGATGAGAGCTTCATCAATCTGCTCTCTAATAACGCCTCCGTGATGTCACTCAGGCACTCTGTGACCTCGGTAGCTCGCTTGCCGCTCCTCCCGCGAACACACACTAGCCCGTGTTCCAACCAACGGGATCTCCCTCCAAAAGATTCGATCAAGCCCCGAAATGCGCCAGCCAAAACGCCGCTCCAAACTTTTCCTCGGACACACCCGAGCGAGGAATTTTTCTTCGTGACCTTTTTTTTCGGAGAGCGTGAAACTTCTTCTACGCCGCGAGTGATGAAAAAAAATAATTATGGAATCGTTCGAAGTGTAATGTTTTATTATCAAATATACTTTACAAAAAATTAATTTTGTCTCTAATTATGTAGAATTTTACAATTTTTTTAAATGTTGATTTTGCAGAAGATAATATTCTATAATTTTATTTTTATATGACTATTGAATAAGTTGAGTAAATATTTTTTTACAATTTGTAAACTTTTAAAAATTGTACAATGTTAACAGTCCATTTGTTACTCTTGTTTGCAATTTTTCACCATGAATAAACATACTGGCGTAAATTAATAATTTGTTTTTAATGACAATTCTCGGGGCAAAATCTTCGAGGCTAACGAAACGTTCTCCAAGATCGTTTCTCCGAGAGCTTCCAGTTTCGTAAACACAATGGTAAAAATTGAGGAAGGAGAAAAGAAAGAGAGGAGGAAGAAGAAAGTTTGAAACCGCGATATAAATATAAAAGAGCAAAAAGATGCACGGTATCTCGAATCTGCGTCTTTCATTCGAATAATGGCGAGAGCCCTGGAGTAAGAGATTGCGGAGGAAGGAGAGTGCTCGATGCATATGTATAGAGAAAAGGAAAGGTGCCGAGAGTGAAGCGAAGATGGAGGAATTCCCGGTGCGCGAAAGCTTCGCGGTGTGGCGTTAGTTATAAAAAGCCCGAGAAAAAGCGAAAGAGAGAGAGAGAGAGCAAAGCCGGAACACGAGGGCGAAGAGCTCTTCGAATTTGTTTACCTTTCGCCGAGGGCAGCAACCGGCACTCCATCGAGAGTTCTCGCGATGCCACACCGGCTAATTGTCGAAATGATTCGAGCAACGCCGTCTCTCGAGAACACTCGGAAAACCTTTTTTTTCATTTACTCTCACCCAAACTCTCGGAGAAAACAAAACTCGCGAAACGTTATTATTATTATTTTTCTCATAATTTTTTATTAAGATTTACAAAATACGGTTTGGAACTTTTTATCCTCAGTTGGATTATGGAATGAAAAACATGCGTCACTGAAGTTGAAACAAGAATGATGTCGTTCATGAATAATTGTGATCATGAAAAATATGAAAAAACATGAAAAATAAAATAATTCGATAAAGTGCCAAAAGATCTTGATTCATCAGTTTCTAAGTCTTTAATATATATTTTTTAACACTTTTTGTTATCCAGTAAAAAATGTGACGTATGATAAATAACTTGATTTAATAAAAGACTAAAAAATTTGTGTCTTTTACGAAACATCAACGAATAAATTGTTAAATTAATTTAAACATTTGAAAAAAATTCTAAGACACTCTAGAACTTTTTTAACACGTTTAATCGTGTATGTATTTATCCTTTTATACTGTTTCGCTTCATAGAATTTAGTAAAAATAAAATAGCAAAATAAATGGCGAAACAAATATTTTTGACCCCAATGCGCTCGTAAGCCACGCTCTGGCACGTTTGGCTCGGCCAAATTCGTATTACGCTCGTTAATAAGGAACCCAAATTAATGAGCGTTCGGGGCTATTTCTATGAAGGGTCGAGAGCTTTTCTCCTACCAATGGAATCCTTTTCTCCTTCGTTGCTTCTCTCTTGCACGCGAGCGAAACACGATTCAGGCTTGCAGAAAAGCTATATCGTTCCGAGGCTCACCTTTCTCTTTCGCTCTTGGCACTCCTCTTTCCGTTTTCCGATCTGGCTCTTGCGTATCCAAAAGGGTTAACTATCCCCGGTGTAAACGAGATTATTACCAAGATAACCGGAAAATTAACTGCAAAATGCTCCATTTTACTGCTCGCTGTTATGGTAATTTTAATAACATATTTATTGCTCCCTGACTGGCCGCACGTTCCCGAAGAGACAAAACACCCTTACGGAACCGATAACGTGACGCTACCGTTAATTTTACATCCCCTTTGTATTTTCGCGATACGCCTCGAAATATTTACGTTGCCGAAAGCAAAATCGAAAAATCCTTTTTCAAATGATATTCCATCAAATTTTATCACGTCTTATCAACTGCTGGATTTTTTAAAATAATTTTCGATGAACGAAATTTTGCATATTTATAAATTAATGATTCTTATTTTTATTTATAGAATAATGATGAATTGTACCAACTCTGTAAGTCCAAATATTGGAAAAATCGATGTATATACGCATTGTGTAGTATTTATTTTTTTTCATTAACACTAAGTGATAATTTTCAAAAAGTTTTTAATATTCCTTGAATATGAAAGAATAAAATTTTCATTTATAAAATAGTAAATAATAACGAGATTGTAAAATGTTATACGCTCTGCAATGAAGTTTGGTGAAAAAGCTCGTTGAACGTGCAAAAGCCGCAAATTTTGTCGATTTAGCGCGATACTTCGATTACGATTGAACCTGGAAGAGAGCTCATTGTCTTTCCGCTTGGATGAGGATGACGAGAGCGAGAAAAAAATGACGTCGAGATTGACGGTGTGAAATATAGGAATAGACGAGACACAGCTTGGCACAGGTAAATCGAAGGTGAACGCACTAAAACGTTGATAAAGAAATTTATCGTGCCCACGAGCATAAACTACGAAATATCGTTTTTCTCTCTTGCTCTTTTTTTCCCATTTTTGTCTCTCGCTCTCTCTCTCTCTCTTTTTGTCTTCCTCAAGGATTTTTCCTTTTCTTCTGAAAAGTCCTGTATGACTCATCTCGGAGCGAAACGCGCGAAGAAATCGGTCGATCGATGCGAAGTAGGGCATTCGCGATAATCGAGAGGATAGATTCATCCTCGTATATATACCGGCTCGCCTATATCTATAACGCCGAGCATCATTTCCTTACGATTTCCTCGATATTGCGAGCAGATATCGTCACGTTGAGCCATCGATCCCCACTTTTACGAAGCTGCGCTCTCGACGCGAAATTTTACTCCCGTCGTCCCCATATATATTTGCATGCAAGACTCGTGAAAAAGTTACAGTGGACGAGCGATGAGGGAGCATAAGAATAAGATAAGAGAATGATGGAAAAAGAAAAAAATGGAGAAGAGAGAAATAAGGAACGAGAGAAAGAGAGAGAGAGACGAGGATAAATAGAGAGAGAGAGAGAGAGAGTAAAAATAAAAAATGAGGACTTTTCTCGTCCAGTTTCGCAAATAAAAGTTGGACCGCTCGCGACGATGAGTCCGGGCAAGGTTGAAACGAAAATGAGAGATGGAGATGAGTGCTGAGTGTAAGAACATATGATAATAAACGGAGTTGCTGTCCGAGTTATGTATACCCGAGGGGCAAGAGGCTCGGAGGCCCGAGCCGGGGGTAGTTTTCCGGTCTTATCTTCCGTACGTAACTCGCATAGACCCGCGCTCGAATGCGCGAAATGCATTTTAGCGAGGATCGGAGTGAACAAGGAGAAAGAAAAAAGATAGAGAGAGAGAGAGAAAGAGGGATGAGCAGAAACACACACTGATGTATAAATTTATGTTTTACATTCCACATTTTCACCGCGGGGTGAGAAAAACTTTTCGTCTGACGGTTGTAAATGCTGATTGCACTTCTAACCACTCCGGCTTGGCTAAGCTCTCTCGAGATCCAAGCTCTGTAGCCCCTTTCTTTATAGGGCTTATATAACCCATGAGGGAGAGCGAGAGAAAAGAACAAGAGAGAGAGAGAGACAGAGATGACGGCGATACTGGGTGGAAAAGGAAGAGACACGAAACGCGAGAGAAAGAGAGAACGAGAAGCAAAATAAGTGAGTGAGAAAAAGAAAAACAAGGGAGAAAAAAAACGAGGGAAACAAAATGCGAAAAAAGATCTTCATCCCCTTCATCGTCTCTCTTTTCCCTTTGATACTCTGTGCGAGGAGCAACCGCAAAAGAACATACGCCTGAGTAACGATTGCTTCTGTTTGTGCAAAGGATCAAATTCGTAGAGAGAGAGAGAGAGAGAGATGGAGCTTCAAAAAAGGAGAAGAGAGAAAGGAAAAAAATGGAACTCTGAGGATTAGCTGCGTTATTATTTACCTTCATAACTCTCGGCACTTTTTTTTTCCTCTTCATGACCTCTCCCGAAAGGACATTGCTTTATCTGAGTAAAATTGAACTTAAGCTCGGGGTTTTTAAGGGAAACGCTTCGGTTACGGTCAGACATGAAAATTACGAGGCCCATCAGCCGGTTAAATACACGAATTACGAATTTACACGGGACGCCTATTTTATACGCGCTTATTACACCCGTGCTCTGATGGTTGCCTGTCGGTAGGCGCGTCTAAGGTGTGAATAAAAATGAAATGATGCGGGTAAAATCGGAGCGTTCGCGCTTTCATTCCGGCGAAACGAATGGGATTCGTTCCTCGGTAATACGTAAAGTAGGTTATTATTATAGTCCGGAGAGATTATATACGCGAAAGATTCGACACAATTTCGCACCCATCATCAGCCGCAGTTTTCATCGAAATGCCTCGACGACGGGCCCGCGAGAACATTTCGTTCCTCGTGTTATTATTTTGCCTCGAGATTACAGATATGCTCGGTGATTTTCCAGTTACGATCGACCATCATAATCGTTCTCGTCCTCAATTCAACGAATGACGACTCATCCCTTTCAGCTTCGAGCTCGTATAGTTTTTACAAAATTTTATAATCCTTTTATTTACTTGTACATTTTAATTGTTCATCTGAACAATTTGGTCGTTCGATTTGTTCTTTTTATGGAAATTTCCAATTTCGAATTTCGAATATATCCTATTGAAAATTTTCAGCAGTAAAATTTTAGTAATCGTAAACGATGAGAAAAATCATAAAAGGATTAAATAAACGCGATTATCGATGGGACTGAAATAGAGAATTTGTTGAAATTAAATTTCATATGAATTTCGGATTTGTAAAAATAGAAATGCACTTCTTTCAATATTTGGTAAAGTTTCATATCCATATTAAACGTTATTTTGAAAAATAAATAATCAGTTCAGCAATGAACGATTTATCGTCAATTTGCAAAACAACAAAATTTTTAAATTTTTTCAAAAATATTTGAAATTATACTCATTTTTATTTTTAATGGTATTTTGTTGAACACAAATCAATGTGTGTAAAATTGTGTAGGCAACGGTAATTTGTGGTTTCGATCGATGAGTTGGATAGAGTCATGTCGGGTCATATTCAGAGTGTGCAGGAACGTGAACCCGAGCGACCGTTGTTGTTTCGAGCGAGAAACGTGCTCGACACGTTTTTAACGCCAGCAATATCCATGCCGGCAATACCAGAATGCCCGAGTACTCAAAGGTCTATTTTCCCTCTTGCTCCCTTTCTCTTTTTTATTCATTCCCTTTTTTATTTCTCTCTCTCTCTCTCTCTCTCCCACTTGTACCTTTCCATCGCCATTGTCCCTTTTTCCCTGATATCGGTATCATCGGTCATTTTGTTTCGAGTTACGAGACCGTCCCGCGGGCTATCACGTTTCAATGCTCCACCGAAATGCGCCCTCAAGTACAAACTCTCTTTTTTCTATTTTTTTATTTTTATTTTTATTTTACATTTGTATAACAAGTCTCTGGACTCTACTTTTTTATTTATATGTATTTTTTATACCCAAGAGAGAAAAAAATGGGAGAGAGAGTAAGAGAGAACGACTGCTCTTTTCATACGGAATAAAGACAGAGAGAGAGAGAGAGGAAAAATGACAGATGGTGAAAGGGTTGAAAGATAAAAAATAATTCAGTTGACTGTCTAAACGATCACATTTCATCACTGGGACTCTTTACCCCAGCCCCTTCCGGAGCTGTCATTCTAGGCATTCGTCGACATTAATTTTGGGGCTGAAACTAACGAAGATAGATTAATGAGCCGAGATAAAGTAGACTCATTATACGTTTCGCGAAAAGGCTTGGAGTATCTTCTCTCGCGACAGGTTCTGAACAACATTGAGAGTAATTGCTTCGTTGTGGATACTCGCTTCTTGCCTTCTTTATTTCGTTCTCGTGTCACCTAGTTAAATTAAGCGCAGATGCAGATGCTATCCAGACTCTAAAAAAAAATATTTGCATGGATATTAATTTTTGTTAATTAAAATTTCAAGTATCCAAAATTAATTTTAATTAATTGCAATTTCATTTATGCATAAATTATGTTATTCTGTTTTTGAAAATAGTACGAATTAAAATGACGATGTTTAGCTAAATGTCGCGTTAATCCTAAAAGAAAAATAAACGACTTATTCGAATGAATGTAATTTTCATTTCGAAAAAGCTCTGAATTAAGAAATTTCGATTTCGGGTAACTAAATTCCGCTTGACAAATGGATCCGCATTCACTTTCTCACACGGCTTAATAATAAATAATGGAGTAATGGACTCGAACGAGTAATAATAAAGAGAGTGCATTTTCTCGGCCATTTTGTCTACAGCATTATGTCGCTAAATTATTCATCATCGTACGCGGATACGTGTGCAACTCTTGCACCTTCGCCTGGATCGTCTCATTGCTTTCAGTGCACGTAGGCGCACTCATCTCTCTCTCTCTCTCTCTCCCTTCCTCTCGGTGCAATTCAACCCCAAAATCCCGACCAAGGCTATATATTTCACGACTCGCGCGCACCATCTCGCTTTCTCTTTATTTCATTCCTTTTATTCGCCCCGATGTAGCGGCTTGAATTATGCGTTTAGCCCGCGAGCTGCGCCGGAGGTCGCGATTGAAATAGTTGGCAAATTTCACTTGGGATTAGATCGACGCGCGAGAAACGCCTGAGAAAGTCGCTTCGTGCTTTTTCTCATCTTTTTCTTCTTTCACTCGCACACGCTTATCCTCTTACTATTTTCTTATACTCTTTTCCTCCTGCCTCTCTCTTCTACTTTCTCTTTCTCTCCCTCTCATACACGTGTATTCACTCTCGCTCACATCCGGAACGCGCACTCTCGCGCACGAGATTTGCAGACAAATGAATAAATCGTATTACAGAAAAAGGGGTAAAGTTTTACGGGACGGGAGGAACGTGCGTTCATGCGGAAGGTATTGCGTCGAAATGAGCGCGCGTTCGACTCTTGCACGTACGAGAAAATTCAGGAGGTGAAATTTTGAAATAAAAAATAAAAAAGTGTAAAAGAGAGAGAGAGAGAGAGAGAGAGGGAGAATGGAGAACGAGAGCATCAGTTTTGCTCTCGCACTTCTGTTGTCGGGTATTGCGCCACTCCGCCAGCTCGTATTCCCACCGGTATACAACTTTGCTCGCGGCTTCGAATGCATTTATTTGAATCTTGATACTAAGAATGTATTCGGCCAACCCTCGAGCTCTCTTTTTGTGCACAAGCGCGAAAATATGTCTGTATTTATTCGAGTGTACATTACTTTTCCCGGTACAACCCGAGGATCGTATTCTACCGTTATTTTCACCTCTATCGGGAGAGAGTTCCCGAGACGGCGATACGTCTGCGTCTCCGCTAACACCGTAAAACCGGAATTCCTATATGGGAAATACGCTAAAGATTAGCACCGAATTATTAAAGAATATATGTGCTTTATTTTCAGGTGATAATTCTATTTCGCGAGAAATTAATTTCGAGATGATTTTATTGTATTTTTGAATGAAACAGCTGAAGAGATATTTTTTAATAAAAACAATCGTTTGCAAATGAAAAATACACTTTCGAAATTATTAGAGTATATATTTCGTTTCGCAATGAAATTCCATCCCGCGAGAGAATAATTTCATTTCTTCTTTCGATGATTTTTTACATTTTTTAAATAAAACAGCTGAAATCGTTTTTAACAAATATATTGAAATAATTCTATTCCATGAGAAAATAATTTCATCTCTTCTTGAAACGATTTTTACATTTTTGAATGGAAAAACTAAAGAGATGTTAATTATAAATTGAATTTCCGTTTGCAAACTGAAAAATTTATTTTTCCCGTCGCTTATATTAGTTCTTTCCAGAGATTTTGCCAGTGATGGAAATTGAATGAGATAACGCAGAAAAATGTTTGAACGAAAACTTTTTGGGGGGAAAAGCTTGAAGGAATTATTGAAGTCAATTTTCCGAGTCCTCGTTTGGCAAAACTCTGAAAATTTAATGAAAAGTGTTTTTTTTTCGTTCTCAACCCTCTGCGCGTTATAAAACATAACTGGGAAAGGAAGAAATTGCGAGGGTCGGGGATCAGCAAAATTGGAGTAAAACGTCCCATATACGTTTCTGGCGGAGCGAGAACTTTTTGTTTCTTGCCGTGACACTCCGACCGTGCTGGTCGTCCCTCTTCTCTCTCCATCTTTTTTACCCTCTTACTCACTCGCTCGGTCAACTTTCCGCTACCATTTGTCCGTGGTCCGGGGCTAGGGAAGCGGAAAGTCCGCTGGCCCGAATGGACCTCTGAGTTCATGGATGACGCGTGTCTGCGACCGCACGACGTCCAAATATACTTGGCCGCTTCTTCACTTTTGTTTCTGTACATTCTTACTCGATTACATTTTTTTACTAAGAGGAATATCTTCGTGCACCCTCGAAAAAAAAAGTAAAAATTATTCCATTGAGATCGATTGCCTGAATGATTTTCTGAAGAAATGATGATATATTAATTATTCATTTAATTTTAATAAATATTTTGTTTTCTCAGACGATCGAGAGCTTTTCCGAGTTCATATATAAGTGAAGCTAGAGTTCTAATAACGATCGAAGTGTGCATGCTGGTTTATTCAACGTAACGTATGTTAAGTTGCCTGCTCGGACACAGGTACACGTTTCAACGTATATGGGAAATATGTCGCGTGAATTACGTTAGCGATATGCAAACACGCGATTCCCAGTCACGCAGCATATCGACGACCATATTTATGTCTATATACCTCTGTGTGCACGAATACGATACATGACTCACTCCTTGCCCAGCGCAGCAAAGATCGCAACGTACATCGTACTTGAAAAAGAAGGTTTTCAAAATAATTCCCTAACGGTATAATTATTGAGCAATTATTCTAAAAACGCATGAATATTCATCGCGAATGCCTTATTTTTTTATTTTACTTCTGCAGAAGAAAATATCACCATTTTATGCTGTTCCTCAGAAATATTTACGATTGGAGTTACATTTTTTAATTTTTCAATGTAAATTCCGATCCCGATTGAAAAAAGTGAATCTAATTAAAATAACGATGAAATACTGCTGGAAAGAATTTTTAGAATTAATTTTCCTAATTTTCGTAATCTAAATAGGTTTTTTTAATATTAAGTTAATACCGCGCAATATTTATGACAGAAGTAACGTTTTTCGATATTTTAATATTTATCATTTGGGATCGTCACGAGAACGTCGTAAATTTAATTTTAATTGAAAAATAGAATTCAAAAAATGAAACACAAATAAAATAACTCATGGGAATTTTGTTTACTTTCAATAAAACATGAAACAATTATGTTCAACATCGAGAGCATTCAAAATAAAAAAAATAAAATTTTTTTTCATATTCCATACGATGTTTCACTGAAAGTCTCCCACATTTTGATCCTCGAATGAAAAAATCAGACTTCCAATGAAATAAAACATAAAAATGAATTATGTGAAATAGCATCCAGACATTTTACATTTATTTTTTGGGCAGTTGAAATAATTTTTTGTTTGTTCAACATTGGTACAGTAAATTTCGCTTTTCTTGACCCGAGCGTGTCATGGCCTCGTTTTCTCTTACACAGCAGCCCGGCCATTCTGCAATCCGATAAAATGTCTGGCATCCGAATCGGTGGTAAAAAAATTCGAACGAGGGTAGAACTGACGAGGAAGGGGCAGGGCGAGATGAGAGAGGGGAGGGAGGGAGGGAAGGGCCCCCGCACACGTCGAGAGCTTTTTCACACTCATGTGCTCTCAGGGCATACAGAGACGGGTGAAAGCACATGCACGGGGCAAAAGTATCGGCTCCAGGTTATATTCCGTTCTCACTGGGCACAAGTTCGCGCGCGCTTTCCTGATTTAACGCGTTATTTTATTAGAAATCTATAAAAGCGATCGAGATTACGCGAGGAAAGGTTTATGGCCATCCAGCGAACCACAAACCGAGAGAGCTTCGAAACGCTCTCTATTTTTTCTCTCTTTCTATCTCTCTTTTTTTGCTCTCTCTCTCTCTTTCTCTGTCTCTCTCGACCCTGTTGACTTTATCCTCCGCGGGGAATTCACCGATTCACCGTCTCTGCGGTCCACCTGCGCTTTCAAAAATCTCGTTTGTTTTTTGTTTTATCATCGCCCTGAAATCTCTCTATCTCTCGATGCATCTCTTTGCGCGTATACGCACTTTATGCGCGCTTGGGATCATTCAACGTTTTTTTTTTACCTTTTCCTTCTTTTTTCATTAATCGTCGCGTTCGACGTCGCGCGAACACTCCCCGAGGCTGAGGATCCATTTTTCCACGTTCGGTCATTAATTTTTTCGCTTTCCCAGATTTTCACGGTCTTCATCAAAATTTTACCACTGGAGTCTAAACATTATTCGACCGAAATTGAATTCGGAGTTTTCATTTTTTCATTGTTTTTCGAAATGATAAAATTTATGTGCACGATTACGGGATTACGGTCAAATATCGGACTAAAAATATAAGCGTACATTTTTCTTCTTATAATTGTTGCAACAAATTTTTCGTCCGCGGGTAGTTGAATATTTAAATTCGATATAATTCCTTGATAAATGATTTTTTTTGCTCCATCAATTACGTTTGATACGCAAATCATTAAATTTATTTCAACATTTTGGGGTTAAAAAAATTTACGATTTTTTTAGCTCTTATCGGTGAGCTCGTGGAATTCGAAATATTTTTGATCGTACCAAAAGGAAAATGGAGAAAATGAGAGTGTGCCGTTACCAGTTTATTCGTGCTGGAAGATTATTAAAATGCATCCACGCTAACGATGCTGTGGTTTTTCCTCTTTTTTACGAGTCGAGATATAAGTTTTACAATATCGTGTCTTTTCACCCTCTCGACGAGTTTCGCGAGCTTTTCTTTCCCAACAATCTCTCGCAGTTTCTCTCGCTGGTGAGCCGCACCCGACACCAATGCATTCGCCAATCTTGGATATTAAAACGGCAAAACAATCGCGCCAGCGGACTGAATAGCAGCCGAAGGGGAAGAGAGAAGTATAAGGCGCGAAGGAGGGAGAAAAAGATAGACAAGGAACTTTATTCCGCTCGTGCATTCTTCTGCACTCGTAGATATCGTCAGCATTATTTATCTACTCCTTTCCTCATGTATAGATCGATAGATTTTTCAATTTTCACGTTCACTAATATTTCTATGAAAATAAAAAATAAAAATTTAATACTCGAAAAAGCTCAAAAGTACATTTTAAGCACCGCTTTGAGCTACACTTTGAACAAATATTTCCACACATCCAATTTTTCCTGCTAAATGAATTTTTTTACGAATACTTTTTATGGTATATAAAAAGAATATGACCCGGCGTAAAGTTTGGATGCAAAAAAAATTAAATTAAGGGCAAAATTAAGAAGAAGAAAAAACAATTGATGATAGTACCAACAAGATTAATTCCCCGAATGGAAAAAAAAATGACAAACATTTTTTCATGTCGTGAAAAAAAAAATAGGATGGTGAACTCGACTTGTTTCGCGTCGTATATACGAACTATCCCCTTGGGTACATATACCATCTTGGCTACAACGAAAAAATGTATAAAAATGAGGGTAAACAAAGGAGAGAAGAAAGAGCGCTGGCTCACAAAAAAAGAGAAAAAAGAAGGAGGAGGAGAGAAAGGAAAAAAAATGGAAGAAAAAAAAACGGAGCGAGGTTGGAAGCCCGCGGGTTAAGTAGGAAGCTTCTCGGCCCTTGTATCTCGGAGAATGTGGAAGAACAGGCAAAGTTTGGCAAACTTTGTACCGGGAGGGGTGAACCAGCGAGAAGAGCGAGCGTCGAACCTGCCAGTGTGCGGACTCGACTCTGTATGCACGTCGAGGAGGAGAGGAGTCTCTTCCGAACGCTTTCGGCCCTTGATGCGCCTTCGTGCCTTCTCCTTTTCGTGCCCTATATATCTTATCTCTCGTATACTACTTTCCATTTATCCATACCTTTCCCTCTTTCTCTCTCTCTCTCTCTCCTTTTTCCGTTCTCAATCTTTTTTTCCATTTCCTCTCCTCATTTTTCTCTTTTTTATCTTTTGAATTTTTTCCCCCTCCGATACTTCGATTTTCAGTCTAAATTGTCCCCGCGGTGACACAATTTCTCAAATTGTGCCCGTGAATCTCTCTCCAGGTCTTCGAGAGAAAGAAAAAAACGAAGATTGAAAAAAATGTTCCTTCGCGTGAATATATTTTGTAATTCGAAATTTGTATTTTCAGTGAGAAGTTTCAGTGTTTGGTGAAAGATTTCGGAATATTTTTTAACGTTTCGTTTGATTTTCATTTTCATTCGTTACACAATAATAAATCATTCAATATTTTCGTTCTTATTATATTCATGATATTTATAGTTTATGATCTTTCGATTTTTATATGGAGTGTACATACACAAAAGCTTTTATAAAGAATATTTAGTTTTAACATATTGAGATGCATCCACGCTTCCAAATATTTAAAGGTACAATATCATTCTACTGCAATTTACAATCTATATTTTATTTTTCTCGTTCTTCGCGAATGATGAAAATATTCCAGAATTGTCGAAATTAATTTTCATCCGCACTTGTATTATAAAATATTTAATTTTGGACATATTCCAAGTTATGTGTATCGTTCGAACTTGTAAAAAGGTCGTCGCGCAAGGGTTGACTTTTATTTGAGTGAAGTATATCAACAGGTATTGACTGACTCGTTTTTTTCCGTCTGCTCTCTCCCTCCTTTCGTTATTTCTCTTCGCCTTCTTTCGTGCGCGCGCGTGTACAAACAGATGAAAAAAAAAGAAAGTGCGACTCTCGCGGCGTGGTCTCGTTTTTTTTTTCTTCTTTCCTTTCTTCGGGGCCTCGGTCATCAGACGGGTTTTTCTCGCCCGCGACCCTTCGCGCTCCCCGATCTTCAACCCTTGTCTCATCACTCAAGAACCGAGCCTCGAGATTTTCCATTTTCCCTCGTGTAACTCGAGAAGAGCGCGCGAGAACGTGTGTACGCGCATAAAAGAGCTGCGCCCTTCGATCACCTCATCTTCTCTCGCCTCATCTCACTCTTCTTGTCACAAGACTCTTTAGAAATTAACGACGACCTCTAGCACCGCGGATTATTGATCCCCCTTCACCCTGCCCCCTCCCCACTGTCTGTCATTCTTTCTCTCTCTCTCTATCGCGGAGTTTATTGAAACTTACTCGGGCATACGTGCCCTCTCGTCGAGCCCTCCGATTTTTCACGCTCTTCTTCAACAAATATTTTTTTTATTTTAGTATCGAGCATTTCACGTTTCATCGACTTATTCATTCTCTTTTTAGCAAGACTCGCGAGAGCGATTCCCATTAATTCTACAATCAAAAATACGAAACAACTCTCGTGAAGTATCTACCAAACGTATAATTCAAAAATTTAATTTTCTTTAATAATAATTGTATAGAAATTAATTCTCGTAATTTTATCAAGCTGCTGGATTATACGAATTTTGTGCATATTTTCGAGTTGTTTTTTTGATTACTTTATTTGAAGATTTTTATTTTTCACCGGAATGAAAAAAATTATAATGAAATTTTTTAAAATGCATTATTGACAGAAAGTATTTGAACAATTTATGTGTATATAAATTGATTTTTCCTTGAAAAAAAGGAGTTAGATACGTTCGGTCGCATCCTCATTCCATCTGCGCACGGTGCTTTCGCAGCGGCATGCAGTTTACCGTGCAGATGATGAGAACGGAACGATGACAAGGGTAACCATCCACGAGAGTAGGCCAACTCTCCACCCCTTTCTCGTCTTTCCACTTTCCCTCTTTTCCTCGTTTTCTTTTTTCTCTCCTTTTTTTCTTCTTCTTTTTTTCATTCCAAGGAACGTTGCCTCGTGCCCCGTTTCTCTACCCTCTCACCAGTCGCTGGTGTTCTATTCTCGAGACTCTCTCTCGCGTTGGCGCCTCGGCACCTTTATCGTCCCTTCTTCTTTTATCGCCCGTTCCCTGAATTTCTCGTCCGGCAAACCCCTTTCCTTCTTTTTTTTTCTCGACTCGTTTTTTCCCTCCGGTCTCCTCACTATCATCTCGCCTTTTTTCATCTCTCCTCCATTGAAAGTCGACGGGGAGAGGAAGAAGCCAGGAGAGCAGTGAAAATTAATTTTCTCGATAAAATTGAAACCCGTTGAGGGGAGATAGTTCTGATACTCTTCATCTTTTTTCTTCCCTACTTCTCACGCTCTCGCGCAACCTACCCTCAGCCTCTCATCGTCTACCTCTCCCTCACTATTTTTTTTTTTTCGTTCGGAAACCCGAGTTGATAGTCACAAGACACGGTTGACTTGGGCTCGTGAAAGTAGAATCTTATTACACGATAGTTAAAAATGAGGAGCGAGCAGCTTTTTTTGTGTCCGGAAGCTTTATGCTCTCCGCAACGAAAGATGCTTAAATGACAACTCGGAAGGGCGCTTTGATGACGTTGCTTCCTCTGGATCTTTGTACCAAGAAACAATATACATACATTAGCGGGATGAAGGAGAAATTGCTTTGCAGTCTATTATAAATTTTTTAATGATAATATTGGATGAGGTAATAAAACATGATGTCGGAAAAATTAATAGCGAAGAATAAATTAGGGATGATACTATCGTAAAAGACTGATTGGAAACGGGGAACCGAGTTTAAAAAATACAAGAAAAATATTTGCAAAAAAAGCTACGGCGAGTACGGAAAAAATTATAATTATAGAAGTTATATGAGTATAAAGATTTATGAAATATAATGCAAATAATCTCTAATATAGTTCAACAATTCTATTTGATGATTATTTATGAAATTAAAAAATTATGTACGTGCGTTGTTTAATGCCATCTTTCACATATGAACTTGTAGTTGAAAACGTTGTACATTTTACTTGATGTAATAAAAATGAAGGATAACGTGATCAAATAATACAAAAGGTTAATAGAGATAATTATCTAATGGTCTTTTAACACTGAATGGAACATTTTTGGAGAAAATTCTATATGTATATGAGTAGAAACGAGAAAATTACGCTTGAAAGCTTATTTCGAATCTGTTAAACGTGCACACACGTTACAATGCTTGAAAGCAGAAAATGATACTGACGCTGGTCTAACTCGGGAAAGAGAGAGAGAAAGATAGAGAAATAGACAGAGAGAGAGAGAGAGATGCCGCATGAACGGGTAATCCGACGGATTATTCTCTCTGATCCCAACTCAAATATGTGTTCAACGAGAGTGGCTAGTGCACAGCCTGATTCACCCTGCATTCTTGTTGGTCTCTCATTTCTGGATTTCCTGGGCCGTGCTGGAACAGCCGCGAGAGAAGCCCGGCTATTCGATGCCCAAAATCTAAGTTGCAATTAAATTATGTGCACACATCCGTGCACACAATGTTATCGAGAATTATCACGAATTCTCTAAACTGGTATAAATCACTTTGATCTACCGTTGGTAGAGGAGGTAAAACGATTTCAGTCAAAAATGTAAATCCCGATAATTGCAGAGCGAAAAGTTAGGTGGAACAGGTTATTGCTTTTTTTTTGGCACACGTTGTCATAGTGAGTAGCTGAAGACCTGAGAGCCATGTTAAAACACATGTTTGGTGATAAAAAAATCTGATGAAATTTCTCAATACCCTTGACTATACTTCTAGTTTGAGGGCACACTATTGAGATTGCACAAATATTCAAACAAATATTGTATTTTCATCACCTCTTCAGAGAAATGTGACAAAAATGGCTTGGACCTTCAGCGTCCCATAATAACTAAATCGGGTTAATAAGAATAATAAAACACACATTAATTTATGCTGTATATGTATATTCTTGATCCTTATATAGCAGATTAGCCTTCGCAAATACGCATTTCGTAATGGAATATTCTGTAGAAAGATGAAATTTCAGGAATTCGATATACGATTGAGAGATGAGTGAAGAGATTTTAATGAGTTATCTTTACTGAGTTTAATTGTGTAATGAGAGACTCAATTATATATCTATATACGAATGCATTAGTACTAATCGAGAAAGCATTGATCAGCAGATTTTCACACTATAATTTGCAGACCTCATTCGATCCAAGCAAAGGAGAGACTTCCTCTTTGCTCATCGGTCTGAAAAAATATGTCCTGTGCAATATTACACTTGCTGCAATAATTCCAACTGAATCAGAGATTTTACACTCAATTCGAAATCTTATTTACCAATGTGAAGAGAATTTTTTTTTTTCAATAAAGGATTTTCCGTTCTTTTCTATCAATCAGTCTCAGAATTCCGGTTCAGCTTCCACAGGTATGATAAGAAATAATGATAAATGCTGTAAAAATTTTCTCCGGGGGTAAGAAAAACGAATTTCGAAGTTTTCAAATTTCTGTAAAAAATATTTCATTTTTACAGACATCAGAAAATAGAAATGTTTATTTTCACTTTGTGTACGTTTTTATGTCTCTCAATAAATCCAGATCGAGAATTTCCGTTCGAGTGAGCCGTCTTGTTAAAAATCTCCCTCGCTCGTTGTATAAATCATTTTTTAATCCAACCAAGTTTCACGTAGATTGGGAAACAATCTGTCAAAACCGCCTATTTTATTTTCGAAAAAGCGTGCTCAGGGCTAAGTCAGCAAATCTTCCGGAGTGGGAGAAAGCGCAGGGAAAAGAATAGAGACTACCGCGTGCATATCTAAAAAACATCGTACGTTCTATCAATCAAACGGTTGGTATCGGTAGATCACGATACAGGATCGAATTATAGTCTAGCGTTGTGACATTTGGATGGGAAAGGCTTTTCGAACACGTCGTTTTGCCTCTCACACTCTTTCCCGTTCACCGACGCCGAAGGAGAGAAAAAATGTAGCGGAGAGACGCGCAAAAATCCCGAGGATGAGGAACGACGCTCGTGAGACTCGCTTGACAGATTCGAGCGTTTCACTCGCGCGAGAGAGAAACGAGTGGCAGGGATCGATAGTAGTCTGTACCTTTCACGTTTCTGCGTTACCATCCCTCTCTCTCTCGCTCTTTCTCTCCCTCTTTTTCTCTCCGGCTAGCCGACGCCTTGCTCGCCGTCGGCGTCCCGGAACATTCTTTATCCCGAGTCTTCCATCATGTCCGCGAAGCCAGAGGCTCGTTATAATAATGCATCCATCCATCTGCGGTATTTCCTTTCCAGAGCTTCCCAGGGTCCTTGTCCCTCTTCCCGTCACTTTCTCGTATCCCGTGGCCTCGCGCGCAACCTCTATTCTACCCCCGTCAACCGAAAACACAAGCCCTCGATGCATTATCTTTTCTCGCGAATTTGCGACGTTTCGATACAAAACTTGTATCGTTATTCTTTCCTATCCGCCTTCCACCGCGCGCTTCGTTACGTTCTTTTGTTGATACCGGTATATATCTTCGCATACTGTATTCGATATATTTCCATCAGAGACAAAACTGCAACGCTCGAATCTATCAAAAAACAGCATAAATGCTGTAAAAAAAGGAGGCAAGTACATTTACGGGATTATACTCCAAACTGTAGTAGAAAATATGTTTTAATATTTGAATCGATTTCACTAATATAATTCGTAATCTAAAATTTAGGGAAAGAGTCGAAAAATTGAAAAGTAATGTCACACAAAAAAAAGTTTAATATTGATA
>JAPYYX010000885.1:0-36849 GCA_030522605.1 Cremastinae sp. B BG-2022a
ATATTTCTAAAAAATATCATTTTTAAAAAATTGCAAAAGGCGTTTCACGCTCAAAGGCTACGGCTGTGTCTAAATACAGCCTTCCTAATTTTTTAATTTCACAACTCTATCGAGTTTAATTTCATTTAAATGTCTAAATAAACATTCAAATATTTTATTGCACAAGTTAACAATTCTAGAGGTAAAAACACGCAAAAATTCTTTTTTTTTCGAATTACCGACCGTCTTTCGCTGTTTTTATTTTTCAAAATTATTTTCGATTCGCGACTTCGGTAAAATTAATTCGAATGGAGGCATGAGCTAGAGGAAGCAATATATCTCGAGGCGATTCACTCAATCTGTCACATCGACAGATCAACGTTGTACACTCGGCTGACCTCGTTATCCCAGCTCTACTGCGAATAAACGGAAGGACGAAGTAATATTATATATCTACTCTGACATATTATATACCGTTCATGTATTGGATTTCGAATCCACGTGTACGATTCTCAAAGTCGAACCGAGACCACGATTTTTCTAAGCCTCGCAGATACATCATATTTTGTCAGAATAAAATTTCATTCTCATTAAAAATTAAAAATATTTGTAATTTAAAAAATTATGAGAAACGATTTTTTTTCTTTCCCCATTAAATATTGGTTACAATTTATTTGGCTTATCGTCGCTAACATTTTTTTCATTGTCAATAAATTCGAAAAGAAGGTTATTCTTGTTTAGATGAAACTTGATGGTTGTTTACTCTGTTTTTTGGAGAGATTCTTGGTAAAATTGCTTTCGGGAAAAGTCTATTAGCGAACGTATCATAATTCTAAGAATACAGCATCTGAAGCTTTTTGCCGAATGGCTTAAGGAAGCTTATATAGAGGGTGTGTAACGTTGAATTGAGTCGAGCGAGCCATTCCGACTGCTATCTCTTATTGCCGGCGCGGATCTGTAACGCGAGCATTCGTGCAGGGTTAACGTCAAGCTCGATGGCCTATACGAAGCTCCTATAATAGTCTCGTCATCCTACTCGAGGACTATTATGTCTCTTCTACACTTTTTTCGTGGTTTTCATTGACCATATATACTCACATCTCGTTTTTCTCACTTTTCAGCAGGAAAATATTGACCTAATGCTCTTCAAAATTATTTTTTTAGCAAAAATTAACGTTAATTACGAAATTTTTTTTTTCATTTTTACTGTAATTTTTGGTAAAACACGCAAAAATCAAAATTTAATATTCGTCAAATCTTCATTTTATTCTAGTAAGAATTGGAATTATTTTTATTCGTACTTTTTCTTCTGGATTTAAATATTTATAAAATCGATTCACAGGAGCAAGATATTCATTTTTCATGGATATGTGCGCTCTCGTGAGAAGGTAAAAAATAAATAAAGTTGAGGATCCCCTGTCTAGCTCTAGTCTGTATAAATAAATGAAAACGAGCTCAGGTGTCCGGAGAGAGTTGTTAAAAAATAGAGAGGATCACTCTCCGTCTCGGGGTCTCTTTGCCTTTCGAAAATATCGTTTCTTTCGTTCCCATGCTCTCCCTTTGGTACGTTTCCAAGTATCCATCTAGTTCAGAATCTCGAAGCAATCTCAACAAAATGTGAATACTCACTCCTCGAGGGTGTAAACTGTTTATTCGCTTTTTTAACCATGTTCTTCATGACTATAGGACATAAATAAATAATACATAAATAATAAAAAATATTGAGTTAATGAGGACGACGTTTCTTTTCATTTACTTTCTTTTTGCATTATTAATTAAACGATCTTGCACAATTCACGATATAAAAAGGATTAAGAAAAAATGTATAATAATGATAATGTAAAGGATCCTTAATTTAGTCCAAAGTACAAAGACGAGCGGGCGAACTCAAACTGTCCTCGTTCGTTCTTAAAATGGTCAAGAAAGCTCTTTTTCGGTCTACGCCCACATCAAGCATACACAGAGAACTCTCTTTTTCCCACCATTTCATTTCACAGAGCATCCGAGTACACTTTCAGCTCATTCGTCTGAGCAGTTTTCCCTTGGCTCTTTTACGAATGAAAAAAAGCGAAAGAAAGGTAACAAAAAAAAGCTTCTAACCATGAACTGGGTAAAGAAGTGCATTTCCTAAAAATAAGTTGTGTCTTTTTTATGAGAAAACGGAGCATTAGAAAAAATTTAAATATTTAAAACTTTTGCGTCCACAATTTCTTGCCTCTGGTCATTTTCCATTGCTGATTGCTCAAATGCGAATGTTCCCTAATCTTAGTGAATATTAATTTATTTTTATGTAGAAATTATTCGTAGCGAATGAGGAAAAAAGCGGTTTTCCAGAAACGATGATATTACGTTTGGTAGACAAATGTAAATCGAGTTACGAGGAATATGACAAATGAGAAAGAGCTTTCGCTCGTCTCATAAATTTTGATAGAGGGAGGAAGAACGATTTTCGACGGATTGTGAAAAATTGCTGGCTTTGTCAATGGGCCAACCGGGCCTTTCTGCTCAAATGAGCATTGATATATGTCATTCGAATGCCATTCCTTTCTTTTCCTTTATTTACATCCATCATAACGGACATCTGCTCACTTCTTCCCATTTTATACGATTTTCTGTTCCCATTTGTAGGACCTTGGGAAAAAGAACCTTTTTTTAACCATTCCTTTTCATTTTTCATCAAGAATTTTCAGCAGCGAACTTTCCATGTTTTTCTAGCATGTGTTTAATAAGTTCGATCATGAGATTCTGTCACATTTTTGTGCATATGTTGCATGGAATTATCGGGAAGAATTTCTTTTTCAATACATACTTGTATCATATTTCTTTTCAACGTCTCTTTTTCTGTATACATATGCTTTTCTTGTATTTATCTCTTCCTTGAATTGCTCCTTCAAACACTTCTTTCGTGTATTTCGTTCAAAGTATTGTTTATATTTTTTGGAGCTCTTTCGAAGTGCCTCGTTCACTTTTTTCTTTCAACACTCTTGTACTCTTTTTTTCCCATTTTTTTACTTCTCTCGCTTCTCGAGTACTATCACCAGCGAAGAAAAGAGTCCAGTCTTGTCTCGTCTTGTTATACGTTTTAAAAAGTTTTTCGCGCATGCACATCTATTTTCGCCGAGAAGACACGGGAAAAGCGAGTTACAAGAAAAACTCCTCTTTCAGTCAGTCGAAACTATATTTTTCGCTTTATTTCCTACTTTTATTTACTTTTATCTGATATGTACATGTAATTACATATTGATGATATTTACTGTTGATACTAACTAATTATATGTAGAACTGATGATTAAGCGAAATTTACATATGACGTCAAATGTATGTAGATACAGGAATAGAAAAAATTCTTCAGTAGGCTGCAACGGTTTTTGACATTACCGCCGTATATTCCTCGATATTGTTTTATTTTCGCTATTGCAAAATATTTTGTGTTTTTTTAACTTTTACAGCTTTTTAGCTCTCTTGGATTTTTTATATTTCCGTTCCAGATTCTCAACAGATGTTCCTTGAATGAAAACTCGATCTCGATTACGTTGTCGACGCAGCACCGCTTGCGTTTTATACGCGTCTTGTCAATTTCTTCATTTTTTATGGACTTCAGAACCTTTTGCTTGCACTTCCACGTGTCTCCATTTTTTTATATCCTTTTTGTTCCGGCACTTCGAATTTTTGAGGGATCACCCGGCGTTGACGTTTTTCATTGTCCTGGAGTGGTTATCTCAGGAGTATTTTGTACAACTTTTCATGCATTTTGATGAAATTCCCTTCTTTAAAGTTTCATGATCTTATTAGTCCTTATTATTTTTCAATTCACTAATTTCTTGTCTCTGGACTGGAATAGGTTTTATGGTGATTTTTTTAATGTTTGGACACATTGTTTATTAGAGACAAAATTTCGCAATTTCGAGAGTATAAAGTTCTCCCGAAGGTGACAGAAGATGGCAGAATTCAACCGAATGAAAAACTTTTGAGCGTTCATGTCCGTTATATTCGATTCTAGATCGTTTCATATAATCAATAGTCACATCAAGTTCTCAGACGAGTTTTACGAACGACTTTCAGACAATTTGTCACCAGTCTGAGTCAGTTCCAGCAGTTTCTTTAAGCCACTGAGTTACTCGAATTTTCGACCCTAATGTTTTCGGGCTCCTCGTGTACGTGTTCCGCCGTATTAAACTCGACCAATATTCTCCATGAGGGAAAACCGAACTCGGAATAATGTTTCACTCAAAATCTCATTTAAGCCAGAAACATTCCTATTTCTTACGGCAAATATAAAAAATAATTTCTCCCAAGGTAAAAAAATCAGCAGAGATAGATTGGCAAAAGTAAGGTTTGTAAATTCCTCATAAAAATTAGAAATTTTTTCTTTCTTTTTCTTGAAAGTAATTCTTCAAATATCGTAAAAATTTATTTTCGAAAAGCATTTAGGTCAAAGGATATTTGTTTTTTACGAGAAATATCAAAAGGACAAGTTTTCACAAAGTAATAAGTTAACGTAAAAAAATTGTAAAAAATATGTGTGAATAATTCGTACAAAACTATAAAACAGATTTTTTCGTGCTCCTTATATGTATGTATATAGTTTTTTATAAATCGTAAAAGCATGTAATTTTTCCCTCTTTTTTTCATGAGAAAAACCCGTTGCATATTATATTCAGAAGTGTTGCTTTGTAAAAGTATCGACTCGGTTCAAAGCCCGTGGCAAAGAGCGTAAAGACATTAAAATTCTAGCCGGGTCAAGATCTTTCCGGAGCTCGCGGGGGTGTAAAAGCCGCAAGCGTGAAGAATGTAAAAATTCAGAAGCCGCGAATCTCGTCGAGGGCGTAAACTTCGAACGAAGAGAGCTTTCTGTCGAGCGTGTATTCAGTATAAAACTTGGTGGAAAATATTTTGAGAAGTATCAACAGAGCCGAAAAACAGGATGGAGAATGCGGATGGATCCGTATAAGATTTTTAGACCGCATTTTCAGATTTCGCCAAGCCCGCGTTTGTATAAAGCCCTAAAACAAATGTTCCTGAATTTCTCAAACGTGACATCAATTTTTGCATTGCAACGTTTACGGTTGTGTGAACAAATAAAAGGTTTTTTGAATTATTTTTTTAGAGCATAAAATAAGAGAATGTTCTTCATAACTTTCGTCTTGGTATATTTGCTCGGTAATGTGTCAAGAATATCAACTGTAGCGATCGAAAAAGAAAATTTGTTTTGTCTTTAAAGTACACGGGAAGATTTTTTCAATGAAATTTTGAAAAAATTTTATATTTATTCGTTTCATCAAGTCGAAAGACACGCAATGCCGCCGAATTTTATTAAAGTTTCTCAATTTTCTACATGTTTTATGGCGAGGGGGCTTCAAATTTGGCAAAAATTTTCAATATTTTGAAACTTTTGATATAATTGTATACACCAAATAGTTTTTTCCCTGCTAAGAACATTTTATTTGGTGATAAAACACATTTAAACACAAATCAAAATGAATAATTAATTAATTACTTGAAATAAGACGTCAAAACTAATAATCAACTATGAATCATTAACAAAAATAATAGGTAAAAATGAATTTCGAAAACTATTCACAATAATCACAAATAGACTAATTATCTTCGTCTGATGTATCCGCACATGAAATATTTTTGCCCACCCGTTACAATTCTGACATGGCGTCGATGATTCGCCCGATTCACTGTATTTTTATCCACAATACATATCAAACTCTATTATTGATTCTATTACTTGACGTTTTGCGTGGTTGGCATCTTCTCTTGTCAACCGATTTTTTCATTGATAGTTTATATAATTATTTATAAACAAATTATATTCATATAATTATTTATAACAATGAAAAAGTTTCATTTCTTAACTTTGTTTTTATTATAAAAAACGGTTTCTTTCTTACTTTTTGATTTATTATTATGCCCTGGTTCCCCATAGGGCAAAATATGCATACCTTAGGATAGAGCATTACAATGAAAATACAATTGGGTCGGATTGTAACGCAATGACTATGTGAATATTTCCACGTATTAAGGGAGTTCATCTGGTAACCGAATTCACAAACAGATATTGATAATAAAATTCGAATTCACTTATTAGTATCTAAAAATTAATCTGTCCTAATTTCCACCTCTTCGGATATATCTATAGTTCACGAGAAATTAATGAGTACGCGTTTTCTAAATTAACACGGTCGGTTATGCGTTCTTGAGTTTTTCCCGCCTATGAAAACGAAATTTGGAAGCATCGGCAAACAGTTTTGAAATTAACTTTCATAATCGATAAACAAATATCTAAAGAATACTTGAACAACTTTTTAAAATTCATTGGATCCTTGTATATTTTGTAATAAATTGATTTGTGTCAGAAAAGGCTAATTTGCGCGGGTTAATCTCTAGATATATTGCTTGCATGACGGCAACATTGCAGCCGCGCACTTTTTGAAAGTAACGGAAGCGACGTTATTTGTATTACGCTAGTGCAAAAATATAAAATGATCGTGTTCATTTGAAAAATTGAGTCAAATTGATCATAAATAGATTATGGTTATAGAATATCGTAATGATGGATAATAATCTATCATTTTAGTAAAGATTATAATCAATAATTAGAATTTTCAACTATAATTACTATTATTATAATTATTATTATAGTGATAGTAATTATAGTTGAAAATAAATATTCGTACGTAAACGATAAAGTATAGACGCGAATGGAGAATTGCGAGTAAAACACAGTTGCACGGCTTCCGAGGTTGCAGCGTTGCAAAACTTATTTCGCCAACTACGCTAGTCATAATTATTTCTGTTTTCATTAACTCGGTATACCCTTAAGGTAACTCATTCCTTAAGCATAATAGTATGAAGAATCAGTCCTATTTTGTGTCTGGATATTAAAGAAATAAGTAAAGAACTGAGATTTGAATAAAGTTATAGATGAAATCGACGTAATGAAAATTGGTAAAGAATTCCAAAAGGAAATAGCACTGATGGGTGCAAATGAATTTCGATAGGTACATGCATGACATAGAGGGAGTCTGAAAGACGGAAGAGGACGACGCTGAGAAGCGAAAAGAGGTAGTGATGGCGGCCGTGGAAAAAGGTCCATAAGATAATCCGGCGCTTGACCATGGACCACCCTGTATGCCATAATTTCAAGGAAAAATAACGTCTCCGAGACTCCACTCTAAGCCAACCGAGTTGATTACGATACGGAGTGATATTAACAACGAAAAGGCCTTACGATTGAATCTTAATCTATAAAGTGAGTAGTTAATTTTTTGGAGGAGTACACCATTTTGCCCACCAAACAAATTTTTTTTACTTCAATTATTATGATTAAACAGCAGAAGATTCAGAATATTTACACCCTTGGAATCGTAATATTTTCTTGAGCCCCCCTACAGATATTTGTATATTGCGGTATATGAATACTCCTTGAGAAATATTTTTGAAAAGAAACGGGGATTAAAGTTTCGAGTGATAAAGCCATGAAAGTTTGCTCGAGTTCGGAGAACGGTTTCATGTTTTTTTCTCAAGGATTCGAAAAATTCTTTCTCGCGGGATATCGGAATGAGGAATTAGGATGAAAGCTCGAGGGAGGCAATTACGAGAAATCGATTTGTCGCGATAGCCATCGAAGCCGCGAAGGAGAACAAGAGAACCAATGACGAGAGAAGAGGAGAGGAAAAAGAGTTCTCGCTAATATCGAGAGGAAGATAAAGAGAAGAGTACGGAGGAAAAAAAATTAAAATAAAGCGAGAAGAAAGGAGATAAAATCGAGCAGTGACTCTAACGAAATGCTGGTATCGTATATAATAATGGCAGGTTCGTAACCGGCAATGTGGCGTTCGAAAAAAGATAAAAAACGGAAAGAACGAGGTCGTATTTTTTCTTTTTTTAACTTTCTCCACTCTCGGAACGCTCAAATTTTCGCATCGCTTTGCGCAATATTCACTCACCGCCTCTTTCTCTGTAACTCGAATAGTTTTTTCATCCCCAGAGGAATCTCGAGTTTCCAAATTACAATTCCTCCTCGCTCGAATTCGTTTTCCAAGATTTTTCGATTCCTCGCTTTTGGAGACTCTGCATTGAAATTGTTACAGTTACAATTCAATCAATTGAGAAATTTTTAAACTTTGGCAAAATCAAATTTTTTTCAATTTTTTTTTCATGATTTAACACTTCAACATTTTAAAACTGTACGATCATTATTCGTTTATTTGTATCGATATTTTTTGATAAAAATTATATTGCATGCATCTATCATCGAAGAATGGATTTTTTTCCAATATTCCGTCACTAACCATTGAAAAGCATGTGTATTATAGTTTATTATTTTTTGGAAGTAAAAACAGCGGTCGTGAATTAATCAATAAAGTCGCCGGTATAATGAGAAAAGGTCTCTCCTTTCGGCCCCTTTGCCAGTTATTTCCACCCTTCCGCTAACGATCTCGATATAAATATACATATAAGTACGTGCCTAGAATTATCTTGACCCTTTACCGACAACCCCATCATTTTCCGCACTCCTGTGTCTGCTCCCTTCGCTTTACTCGTTATGCAACGGATTACAAGATAATGTATATACACGATATACAGGTCGAAGAAGATCCCACTGAATCCCATTTATCAATTATTATTTTTGATTCAATAAAATTGATAATATTTTCTGTAATTTCGAGAAATTAAAAAAAAAGGGACAAAAAATGTATGAAATTGTGAAAATTGTAAAACTGGGACAATGAAGTTAAAATAATGTAATTTTGGTCTTACAAGAGATGTAAATAAAAAGTAGGTAAAAAATGTTGGGCAAAAGGAAAAAGGTTTTGAGATTGCCAATAAGAATAATTTTTTGAACTTCCTTAAAATTCAACGTCGCTTCTTCGCCCCTTTCGGCGAACGGAAGGTGTCTCTGTGTTCGGTACAAAAGCACAAGCGGGGATTACGATAAGAAGAAACGATAAGCCGTTGAGAAACCATTTCCTCGCTTTTGTACACGAGGGAGAGAGCATTATTTTCCACGAGCTTTACCAGGTGAATATACTTTTTATTATAATCTCTCCCAAGCCCACGTGTAAACTATGAAAAATATTTTTTCCACAATCTTTTTTTTATCAAGATGAAGAATGTTTTTATTTTTTTTCGATATTTTTAGTTCTCATATATATGTATACAAGTGTGTATGTCAACATTTTTTATTCTTTTTCTTTTGATGTTGCGCTTCAGTGAAACTTGTCGAGTCAACCCTCTTTGCAGAAGATGGCCAAGTTTTGTTTTCAAACACTCTTATCGCTACACCGATCGTTGATATACTCAACACTTTTTATGCGGATAGCGTGTATGATGCTACGCTAAAAATGCACATGCACTCGCTGTAGATTCAAAACTTTTGATCTTGCAAGTGCATATATCAACATTTCTTTGTATCAAAGATTTTTCGAATGTTTTGTTAAGTCTTTAAACTAAATTGTTCAAACCTCTGGCAAGCTGATATCTTTATCGTCTCTAATGAATGGAGAAAGTTCCTGTGAACTTTAATGAATGAATAACAGTTTGCGAAGCTTAATGGAGATCGTTTGGTTATGAGAGAAAATAGTTGAAGAAACGTTAAATTCATTTTTTCGATCGAAATCCATGAGGTTTTAATTTTTTCATGATAAATCAATAGATTTATGATGTAAGTTGCAGAGAAGACGAAACAATAAATTCTTGGTCATGACTGTACTAAAAACTCCCTTAAAAAGGATCAGCCGATGAAGCCTTTCAATAAAACTGATGCGTGCATCAACTTTCCTCGAAAATTTCATCAATTCTTATAAATTTTGATTGTGTCCTTTCAGATTAATGTTCCTGTCATCATTAAAGAGATTACCTTTGTTCGCTATCTTCATTATCTTTCATCACAGCTTTTAAATTACCTTGGTACACGAATGGCTAAGCTCATCACTCCCCTGTTTTTCATGAATAATATTGCAATAATGATAATAAGTACTTATTGTAATTAAGAAAATGGTGTACTATTATTTAAAAAACCGTGTACCATCGTTTCGGATTTTTTCCAGGTTTAATTCTTGAATCTCTTGGTGCACGCTTGTCCTTCAATTATTTATATACAAAATAAGGATGACATGAAAATGTTAATTTAAATAAAAATAGAATGAAAAAAAACCCTTGTTCGAAGAGAGGGAAATAATTTGCAGTTGTTTCTTTCTGTTTCTGTTTGAAAATGGAAAGCGTGGAATATTTTCAAGTTGAATTTTCGCGTTACAGAGTACATACATTTCGAGGTTGTCATGCAAGAGCAAAAAGTTTTGCAATGGGAATTAGTTTCTGTCTTTCACGAAAATCGTTTCGGGCGTAACGGCTCGTCGGAGGATTTTACGAGTGTCCATTTCCGTAGAGTTTATACAGGGTAAAAAGAGTTTAAAAATACAAGGTGGACATGTGTCGTAGATTTTTAACAATTCTTGGGGCAAAACGAGCAGCTCTGAAGCCCTCTGCATGTCACCCATCGGATTCGATCGACATTTTTTGTTTGTTTTACGAGCCAGAAGAGATAAAAACCTGTGTGCATTTTTATTTCTCGCCACTGAGCTGTTTTTCTTTTACATTTTTTATTCTTCATTATTTTTTAATTTATTTGTTTCCTTTTATTGGAAAAAATTCTACACTTTTTTTGCTATCTCGATTTAAATGTTATAGTCAGATTTTTTTCAGCCTGTTTTTTCTCACATGTAAATGTAGAGTCTCCTTGAAAAGCTCAGAACGGAGAGTGCGCTATCCGAATTGCATTTAGCACCTGAGTTTACGATTACGGGCCCCAATTCCCCGTTTTCTTTATCGATCCTTCGGCACGTTTCGGTCAAACTTTCCAGCGGCGCAATAAAAAAGATAATCGCTTCGTGACGTCGTATATTTCCTTCGGTAAAATTCCGGACATCGCCAGACTTGTTTTTTCACTCGAGAATAAATTTCCCGGTTTTCCTACCTCGATACCGAGGCAAAATAAACATCAATTATACGTGCTAAAAAAGCCATTCGAAAACGAATAAAAGTCATACATCGTAATTCAAATCGCACATATGCGGTAACATTTTTTTTCTTTAATATACATTTTTCGTTGAAAAAAATTAATCAAGAGTTCAAAGAGATTTTCATGCGATTTTCCATGTAACTTTTCAACGTGAAAATAACGTGTTAAAAATATTCTTGCAAGTGACGTAATTGTGAGAAAGCTTTTAATGTCCAACAGCCTGGCTCGTATATAGAGAGAGTGTAAACGTCGGGAAATCTGGCTTTTGCATGCACGTTGGAACGACGAAAGGATTTATCGTTGATCGTTCAAGCGTGTAATGTAAGAACTATGTAATTCGAGCTTTTTTATTCTCTACAGGAATTTACATGATACTTATATATTTAATCTAGTTTAGTCAATTTTAGACAAAAATCAATTTTGTGACGTCAAAATGAATTCATTCGATTTTCTACTGCTGTAAATAAGTGTTGCCAAATTTTTTCCTCTCGCATCATTCGATAGAATTGATAGAACTGGAAATTATCGACAAATTCATTATTATAAGAATACTGAAAACGTCGTCATTTTTTTTCTCATTAAAAAACCAAGTCCTGCTTTTTTGAAGTAAAATAATTTGGTTCAACTTTCGATAAAAAAGCTGTCACTCGCAGAAATTGGCCCGATTGAATTTTTCTCAGAGCTTTTCATTCGCTATTTGCTGCAATGAGGAACGACGTTAGCGAGAGAGAGAGAGAGAGAATCAGATATTTTTTTCAGATAAATCTTTCAGACACGAACGAAGGGGCGAACAGCGAATAAATCGATTAGACAAGCCGTTACGAACATTCCTACCGTCAGCTCTTCACTAGGAAGAAAAAGATTAATCTTTTTCTAACGTCAAATATACAGTTGGGACGCTCACTCAGAGGGGGTCGAGTTTACAAATGTCAATGGAAATAAATGGAATTAAAAAAAAATCGCGAGTCCCATCTCTCGCAAAAAGCGATACTCATTTTTGTTTTTTTCCTTTTTTGATCAAAAGTAGAATTTGAAATTTCAATTTGTGCATTCGTTACAAACTGCCACTTCCGTTTCTTTTCTGAAAAATAAGACAAGTAGAGGAATTTGATAAAGGTTTTATTCTAAAAATGATTTAAAACGAGAAAAAGTTAAATTAATAATTTTTTGAAGTTTCTTCCATTGTCCTATAAAGTATAATACCAAGATTTTATATCGATAGGAGAATCGATTTTTTCACCGCGTTTGAGTTTCAAAGAATATACAGTTCCTAGCTATACATATATATATATATAGAGAAAGACATCCGTCCAGAATCCTCGAATCCGAATTAATTCCTAGCTACTGCTTGAATAATTCAATAGCGGAATATAATGAAAAAGAATAGAAAAAAAGGTTCTGGAAAAAAAGAAATTCTCAGTAAAAGTACAGAAAAAGGAATCAAAAAGTAATCGAATCAATGGCCTTTGCCATTTGCGTCCTTAACATTTTTACTGGCACAAGTGTCGATATCTCGTTTAAAGTTCAACATTCTTTTTTTCATTTTATCTTACAGATAAAAGCTATTTTAAAACCGAATGGATGAAATTTTGAATCTAATCGAGGGGAAATTTAATGAATGGAGCGTCGTTGAGAGAGAAATATTTGAGATTAGCTCCATGGATCCAATTAGCGACAAAAGGTCCAAAGGTTTGGCAGGATTTAGTGGTTTATTGGAGCGAACAGTCAAATATTTCAAATCCAAACAAATGGCGATTCCACCCGAAATATTACACCTAATGTAATTCACTCATTGTTTTATTTTTGTTTTATCTTTGTTTTATTGATATTACAATTATTATGGAAGAACGTACTATTATCATTTCGATAATTTAGTATTTTATCATGAATTAGTTAATTTTGATATATTTGAAATTATTTTTGTTTGATGAGCGGATGCATGTTCCCAAATCATTTTGCAGTTCTTGATGCAACACCATATTAAGATCACTCCAAGAAACACGATTAGGTTAATCCATCATTTTTTATTACTTTCCAAATCATATTCCTTTGTAAATTTGTTTTGAGCTTCTACTCCATTCGAAGAGATCTTCGTTCTTGAGCTTTCTTAACACTCACCGAGAGGAACCGTACCAAAAGGGATTCATCTTTTATTGTAGCTTATCATGCGATACACATTTCGGTACGTTATATGACCGAAAGCGGCCATTAAATGGAAAATTATTGCTTCGTGTATTAACGTCGACATTTTGCTATAATTTTATTTTATTTTTCAAATATATAGTTAAGAAAATCGCGAATTTCTTATCCGAAAATAGAAGGCATGAGCAAATATGATCAATGACAAATCAAGTACTGTGTATTTTCTCTTAATCTTGTTTTATTCACAGCACTTTTGAATATATTTAAAAACTCTCAATTTTATTTAATATCGTCCGAATTCAGCGAAAAACATATCTCAATATTCGAAGTACACATGTATTTGAGACTTGTTATAATTATTCCTCGACTAATGACGATTATTCTGCGTGATCGATGACCGGTGAAACCCTGGCAGACGTGTTCGTATGTTTCGAATTTTGCGATTTGATTGCAGTGGTCGTTATATAGGGCCGCTCGCGAAGCGAGATAATTCGATAAGCTCGGTGACGGGCGATCGGCGGCCTGTTGAATAAAGCATTTCGTGATTCTCGATCACGCAGTCTCGTTTGTTTTTCGAAGAGAAATTCGAAGATTGATCCTTCGATCTCGCGCGAAGCATTTCAACCTCGATCGTTGAAATATTTCGCTCACACGTCAGATAAAAGTCGTCCGTGTTCCCATGGATTTTCATTCCCCGTTCTCTCAATCATCCGAAATCACAAGCTCACAAGCGTGACGCAAGATGTCACCTTTCCTTGCGAAACAATCAGTACGAGCACGAGACCATAGAAGCATACGTCAGGCAAATTTTACGTCGTTTCGTCCTTGAGTGATTGCAATCTGTCAGTAGATATACACGGCATGCTTTTTTCAAACTTCATCAAAAGAAATGAATACATCAGAACTGTCAATTTCTATTTTATTTTTTCATATACATCTTTTTCGCTACATTTCTAAGTCTGACAATACGCAGGATTGTTCACTCAATTTTTTATCATTTTATACGTACTTTTATTGAGTCGAATAGAGACAGCTATATACAGTTTATCAGTGCATTCAAAGGATTATACAATCCATCATGTTTTCACATCATTTAATTATTATAATATCATTATTTTAATTTTTAATTTTATTTTAATACATCATTTAATAAATTATTAATAATTAAAAAATTAAAATTATAATAAAATATTTTTTCAAATATTTTACTGTATATATCTTGAAAAAATTAACAAAAAAGTTTTTTATTTAAATATTCAGAATTCTAGTATCTCTTATTCCATTTGATGAAGCTTGTGTTAACATTTTGCTAATTTTAAAACGATTTCGTTTCTTTCAGCATCAGTGGTGTAAAAAAACCGAGAGAACAAGAACCTAGATACGTGTTTTCTGAAAGCGAATTTTTGGTTCGAAGCCTCTCTGTTTTAGCTAAATGGAGATACATGAATAAAAGTGGGAATCCGAGCTTTATTCCGTCCTCGCTGGCCCGAGAAGCGTTTAAAGTTTCCCTTTGATGACGCGATGCCTCGGAGATGACTCTGTTTATACACGCGGTAATCCATCATGTTGGATATGACAGCGAAATGCGCTCTGCACAAAGTTTGGAGCTTGCGGGCTCGAGCTTTGGGAAAGAAGAAAAACAAATAACGACGAAGGAAAGTAAGAACAAAAAAAAGGAAACGAAAAAATATAAAAAAGAAAAAAAGGGGAAAACATGGAGAAGGTGTATAATAAAACACTGAAAGAATGAATGAATCGATAGAAAAACGTACTCGGATTTTCGAACTTTATTAAACTCATCGTTCGTTTTGGATGCATGTTTGTAATTGAAGTGAAACCCAAGTTTGCTTATTTCGTTGGGGTTAAAGGAGTGAGAGTTCCAAGGAGTTCGCTCGAGGAAGCAAAAGAAAAGAGACAAAACTTTCGAAAACAGAAGCGCCGAGACTTATTTTATATGTATACAGAATCAGGAGATAAATTTCGCGCTTCGGCTTTGAGGAAAGTTCAGCGGTGGTTAGAAGTTCCGGAAAACAATTAACATTATAAATAATTACGGAGTGAGGATATCATTATCATTATATAGAGCGGATTTCATTTTTTTTATCAATTTTTAAAAATAATTAACACACTTTTTTCTCAAATATATTTCACGTATAATAATGTATGATATACTAAAATAATTATGGTGATATATTAAAAATAAATGTCTATATATTGAATTCATAACCAAAGATTGTTCAATTTTATAAAATTGCTGAAAAAGGAAGATATAGGGCAGGGGGGGGGGGGCAAGATGGGGTACCTAAGAAAAATTTCCGATTTCAAGGGTTTAATATATGCAGAATCTTTTGTTTTTTAATCACAATTAAAGGAAAGAAACAAAATTTTGTGCTGGAATAAAAATTTCATGAGAAAAAAAATTTTTTTAGCGGTCAAAATGGGGCACCTCTCCAAAATAAAGTACGAAAAAAATGTTTTTTCCACCGTTTGTTAGGTTATTATTAGCTTTGATGTCTTATTTTAAGTAATTAATGATTTATTTTAATTTTTGCTTAATGTATTTTATTACAAATGAAAATGTTTTTAGATCTGCTATGTTAGTTGATTTTTACTTTTAATTTTTGTTTAAATGTGTTTTTAAATCACCAAATATAATATTCTTAGCAAAAAAAAGAACATGAAATTTTATCAAATTTTGAAATATTGAAAATTTTGACCAAATTTTTGGGGTACCCCATTTTACCACCCCCTCTACGCTACATACGACGGGGAATTGTAATTACGACATTAGCGTCTCCCACATCGATAAAAATGAATAATTAACACGCCAATACATATTAAAATGTTTCTTGTGAAAATGTGATTTGACTTTTTTTTTTTGACTGCAGAAAGATTGACCATAACTTTTTGAAAGGTAAAAAAGGGAATTTTGAGAGAATGTGGTATAGATGATGTGTCGTAGCTGTGAGTTATCCCTCATGATGCGTCGTCGAGTATATATTGTGTCAGAAAACACACAATGCGGTTGAAACGTTGTCTCTCGCGGTTGAATGCGGCTTCGTAATTTGTCAGTCTAAGGACATTGTGACGGTATATAAGGCCGAGTCGTAGAGAGCAAAAGCGTCGATTCCTAGGAAGCACCGAGGCGTAATTGACAATTCATTTTCGCAAAGTTGTCCTCGACATTCACAAGCACACTCGTCGACGAACTTCAGAGAAATTTCCACCCGTGAATGTGCCAATTGAGAAATTAAGCTCGAATAGACGAATTCACGTATACCGAGCAAAGAAGACAATAAATTATACATAAAAAATAAAAAATAAGAACAAAGAGAGTTTCCATGAGGGCTTATTGATTTTTTGCCTTCGGGAATATGTGGGTTAAGTATTTTTTGTTGTGCACTTCCGCGTAAATAAAGAGCAATAGGAAAAAGAGACAAGAAAACTAAGAAATTTCGTCTAGGTTTACCAGAGTGTATGGTCTATAAACACAAATAAGCACTGACGATGAGAGAGCTTTAGGTGTATTGAATTACGTATCAAGTAACGATTGGCTGAGTCCATTCGTCGTCAGGGAACTCTGCGTACACGCAGGAGTTAAGTGTCCACAGCAAAACTTGTCACAGCGATCGAGCTTTTGGGATTCTAAATGTTCGAAGTGAAAACATACGAGAACGATTGACAGAATCGAAATGGACCTTACAAGTTTTTCTCAAAATAAGTTTATCAAATGTTCATCATTCGAAAGTTCATTACGAAAATGTATAATTGACATAGGTATATAAATAAATAAAAGATAAATAAAAAAGAAACGATTAAAAGATGTGTAGAAATTGACTGTGTAAAATGAAAACTTAAATTTAGTTTCTTCACACGCTGATATTTAGGGAAAACGGCGTAATTTATATCGTATAAAAGATTTTGAAGAGAGAAACGTGTGCGTAATTCTGAGGGTTGCAACTTCGATCGACTTGGCTGGCATGTGGCATCAGGGGCGCTCGACCTTCGAGCCCTTTCGCTTGTTCAAGCGCGCGCCCTCGAACAACGGAGGCCGAGAGACGACGACGACGACGACGACGACGACGACGAGATCTCGCAGCCCTCGCGTATAGTTTGAGAACGCACGCAAACGGAGGAGGAATTACGAAGGAGGGAACGAAAAAGCTTCACGTTCGAGTACACATGCAAAAGACGTACGAGCCTCGGGTTTGGACACGCACAAACCTTTGGAGAAAGCAACGAGCTCGACCGCCAGAGCCTCTTGACGTTTCAACCCCCTTTTATAGTCATGCACCCTCTTCCCTCTCTCCTTTTCTCCTCTTTCATTTCTCCTCTTCTGAGCTACTACCGGGTGTGTCAACAAGTGTCTTGGCACCGATTCTCACGCTCCACTTTCACTCGATTTTCTTTTTTCCTCCTCTACCTCACTCCCTCTCTTTCTCTCTCTCGCCCCTGCTCTCTCTTTCACGTTTCTATTTTTCTTTTTATGATGCTTTTATCTCCCTTTCGAGCGTCGCCCGATGCGGGGACACTTTTTAAGTACACACGCGTTTTCCGCTATCTCTATCTTTTTCTCTTGTTTTTTTCTCTCTTATTCTCATTGTTTATTTTTTCTTCTCTCTTTTTATCGCTAAATCGCGGTACCGAATGTCGTGACTACTTAATTCCACGAGTTTGCTCCATTTACTTTTTTTCAATTTTTATTTTTATGAGGTGATAACATCGGCAAACAAGTTTTTGAAAAATAACTGGCAATTTTTCTCACGTCCCGTCGAGATTATTTTTTTACAAGGTATTTTTTTAAATGTGTTTTTCAGGATATTCTTATAAAATCTCTTTCGTTTTTTGATATCTCGATCGGAAAGCAAACAAAATTACTAAAATATTTCAATATTTTGCTCGTATATACTATATATTCACACAGAATAGAAGAAAATTTTAATTACAATAATATTTGTGAATGTTTTTTTATAATATAATATTTTGTGTGCATGAATATATATAAGTAAGCGAAGGGGAATATATTGGCAGGCCATTGAGATATGGTAGCTCGGAGCGAAATAGTTTCGAGGCCCGTTTTCCCATTGATTTGTCCGAACTAGGCGTTTTCATGCATGGAAGAGCAAAAGAGGGCAAAGGGATTGATTTGATTGTAATTAACCGGAATCGATTAAAGTGAGGATGGGGAAAGAGTAGCGGGCTGTTTCCTCGTTCAAAATCGACAATCAAGAATTTCGAGCCTACGGGAAGGACAATGCAACGCCGGATAGAGAATTTAACTCCGGAACGAGGACTGTTTCCATTCTCGTCGAAACTCTCTCGAACCACTTTTCATTCGGCTCTGTAGCCTTTATCTATATACGCGCGACACCATCCGAATCCTCGATTTTAGGTTAGAAATCCTCTCGATCTCGATGAAATACCGGCTAACGATTTTCCAACTCTCAAATCGATTGGCCCAATGCTCTTCTCTCTGCCTGCTCTCAATTCGAATGTTATTTCATAAATTTTCAACAAGCACCCCGTGTAATGAACGTCGATTTATTTATTTTTCTGCAGTTTTCGATATCCCTTTATAAAGTGAATTTTACTTTGGGATTAAGTGATGATAAGCTCTAGATTCATATCAGCCTCTAATATACTGACCCATGAAATCGAGTACATATATGGGTTTCGATGATTTGCTAAAATGCATGCATGTTGTATTCAAGATTCCAAATTCAAGAGAGTAAGAATATGTTTTAATTAAATATATTATTAATTTCTCGGATGATTTTTTGTTCACTGCTTCTCAAGCATGCTTTCGTTCAATGTCCCTGCTCTCATCGCGTACGCGACGTCGTTGCGGAAAAGTTACGATCGGGCACGATTTAATAAAAAAAGAAAGAAACTTGATAAAATTCGTCGAAGACTTCATTCAAAGTACGGACCAATTAACGATCGTGTAGGTGAAAATTTTATTTTCATTAATACGTGTATTAAGAGTATACTCTTTGATTCGATGAAAACTGTTCGGTCGATCGGGGTTTTGAAGGCAGCTCAAAAAATGCTAAAAAAACGTGTCTCTTACCTCGATTGACCACGGTCTTAACAATTCAACCGTGGTGACGATTTTCCCATTCACGAGATAAGAAAAAAATATTTATACACGGATTTAAATATTTAAATATATATATATATATATATTTAGATATACATCAGGTACCACCGGTGACACTGAATAGAAATTTAATGGCAAAGAAGCCTCAAAAAAGAAAAGGCTCTTAATGAGATTTATTTATTTTCTCTTCCTTGTTTTTGTAATTTTATTTTCACATGTAACACACTCGCGCACTACTCGCTGCTTTTGCGAATTCGTAGGCCGATTAGCACGTTTTCGTTGTCATTTTATTTCTCCATTGTTCTCAGGTCAAAAACACTTTGATCGTACGATTGACGTTTCTTGATTCTCGTCCGGATCACGATTCCCAAATCTGCACCGATTTTTAATTATTTCTTTAATTTTATCAATTTTTAATTAATTACTTTTTTGTCATTTTTATTTAAACTAGTGTAATACTTATTTCTTTCGGATAATTGAACTTGCTTGAAACTTGAACGATTATTTAATAATTGACGATATTCGATTGGTCGTTGAGTTTAGATCGATTGGATCCTGACCTCAATCTTACTTTTTTCGTTTCTTCTCACTTTATTTTAATATATATTCATGTACATATGGATACATATATACATACATATATACGCGATTATTATTAATTTTTACGAATTTCTTGGTAGATGTATCGTTTAAGAACGATTAGCACGGGAGTAACGGTTTAATTCACTTTGAGTACCAATTTTTTTTCTATTTTATTAAAATTCGAACAGGTTTTAATTCAAATATCGATGAATGAGTTAAATGCCGAAGAGTTGAAGATTTTCTTACGATTTTTCACAAAGATTTTGGAGAAATTTAATTTTTTTATTTTTTCCATACATTTTCTTTCTTTTGTAACTATATCTATGACATTTCGAAAGTTTTCTTTCTCTTTTGTTGTTTTTATTTCATACTCTTTTCTAGAGTTTGTCTACGATTTTTTTCAACTATCGAAAGAAACAAAAGAGAGGAGAATAAGAATTGCAAGACTCTATTCGATTTAACGTGCTCCTTCGTACGTCATGCCTCGCAACTTTTTTATCTCATCCTTCGATTCTCCTTCTTTCGACTTTTACCCGATTTTTCGAGCCAGCTCGTCCGAATCTCGGGGTGTATTCTCCCGTTTCACGCTGTCGTGACTGCGCACGATTTAAGTAGCTCAGGTAAATCACACCGAATTTTTTTTCTATCGCGTTTCCTTCTTCTATCTTTTATTTCTCCTTTCTTCTTCTTTCCCGCTTCTGCTAGTTTTCTTCGTCGAATTAATTTTTACTCTCTTTATTTTTCTTGTTTTTCATTTTTCTTTTCTGTCCGCTGTTTTCCACTCTTTCCCAAATTCGTCTTCTTCCGTCGTACGCTGACTCGTCGACCGCGAGCACTCTTAAACCTTAATCTTTCTCGTTCCTCTCTTGTCCACCTTCGTACTCGAATCTTCGTTGTCTTCTTTTTCGTCTTCTTTCTCCTTTTCTTTTCTCGACTCTCTTCTTTTCACTCTCGAAATTTAGGTCGTCGGTACCCTCGTGTGGAAGCCTGAAACGCTGCAACACGAGACGAGAGGGTGTTCCCCCTCCCTCTACGTCACCACCAACATTTCTTATACTTTGCCAAGACGACTTCTTTTATTTATTTATTTTATCTCTCTCACTCTCTCTCTCTCTCTCTCTCTCTCTCTATCTCTCCATCCTTCTCACGCTGCTTTAACCTTTTTTCCTCTCTTACTTTTTTTTGCAATATTTCCTCGCTCGCTCTTTTCCATATTTTTTTTCTCTTCACCTTCATCTCTTCCTCTCTCTCTCTCGTACTCTCCTTCTTTCTCAACTTCTTGAAACACTCGAGAGAAAGCGTGCATCGCCGCGACGCGGTGTCGAGGGAGCTCCGGGGTTAAGAACCGAAACTTCTGGGCCCTGAGAATGATCCATATCCTCTCTCTCTCTCTCTTTTTTATCTTTTTTTTCAGTTTTTTTCTTGCTTTTTTTCTAGACGTGCCTCTCTCACCTCAAGCTACTCTCCGTGAATTGTTACCTCTAAACTCTCGACCCTCCCATCGTCCTCTGTATACTACTCGCGATTACGGAATGAAATTTATCCCCGGACGATCGTCAAGATGAAGGATTTGAGATTGGAAATACAAGCAGTTTAAGATTATAATATATTCGAAAAATAACTCACTGTACCTATATAGAAAAAGAAAATATGGGGAAGCGAGAGAGAAAAAACTTGATGCATTCACATTTTTTTGCTGATTTTTACTCAATAACCACGTTTCAAATACAATAAATTGAATATTTAATATCAATTCGAGTATATGAAATGTTGCTTGAAATTAATTATATTTACCAAAATGATTTATGTTATAAAAGAGATTATATTTTTTTAATTCTGAGATGTTGATTGGAATTATGAAAAAAATTGTTTAATTCCGAAAGTTCAAGGTGAATTATAAATATCTAGTTTGATCGAATACGGAAAATCGTGTACACGAGGGAAGTATATCATTACGGTTTTTCCATCGGGACTCGATTGGAGAAAGAACAATCGTCAGGGGTCTCCGGTCGGGATAATGAGGGTAAAAAAGGTTGGGTTGTATTCGGTTGACTTGTTCCTCATGAAATCTCTCTTGCGAGGTTGTATTCTCCGTTGAACCCTTCGCGCCGGTTATTCTCCTACTCGAACTCTTCTTTTTCACTCGAACCCTCGCGAGCCCCACTTTCTCACAATGGACGCTCGACGGATCGCGCTGTCAATCTTTATCGCGTTTTCTCCCTCTATACACGATATATAACAAATCATTGTTTAATTAACGATCATATTTCTCTCATCATATCTTTTTTTATGCGTCAGAGAATGAATGAATAAAAAGTTACGCGGGATGAGAAACTGTCGATAACGCTGTAAATTATTTTATTTTTACAATTTTTGTTCCTTTCATATAAAAATTTCAGATAGAGATACCGATACATCATCCTTGCAATGATAAATAAATTTTTTGACAATCTCTTAATTGAAAATTTTACCAAAATTAATGTAGATCATAACTCACGATAAAAACATTAATGATAAAGTGAAATCACAAGATATCTCGATGAGTTGCATTGAAAAAAAAGAGAATTTCGATTTGAACTATTTCGCACGGAAAATCTTGTGGAAATGAAATGTGAACAGTTTTGAAACTCGTCACGCAAACATATGTAGCAAGAGTTATCCAAAATGCCTCATTTGTCTCGGCAGTCTTCCACTTGCAGCGATTGTTTAGTTGGTACACAAAGAGAAGTACAGAAAGTAGGAAAAAGGAACAGCGGCCGGGAGGAGGAAAGAGAGAGAGAAGGGGGTGGATTATCGTGTGGTTCAGAGATTTCCGAGGCAAGAATGTTCGGTTTCGTGATATTCACCGAACTCGATCCCCGCGGCGAACAAAAAGAGAGAAGAAAATAACTCGGAAAAATATGTAATCGCGAACTACCGTTATCCGATACGGAATTTCCGAGTGGCCGGTCAGTGCGAAACGAATTCACCGACGTGAGCGGAACATTCCAAATGTATCTTGCACCTCGAAAAACTGGCCCAATTTACGATAATTCCAGTTTTTGCTTTTTTTTTAAATTCCTCTCGTATCGTATCGAGAATGCTCATGAAATAACTTCAATGTAATTTTTATATGCCATTATTGGACTGGCGCGAAAAAGAAAACAAAATTTTTATTTGCAGGAATCTCGATCGAGAGAAAATATGAGGTGAAAGATGAGAAAAATTGAGATTTCAGGAAGCTTCAAAATCGATTTTTTATCGCAAAACGAAGTTATGATTTGTCTCAATCACAGAAACTATAATTATAATATGATAAAATTGAGGAATCTATTTTATAAATTTTTTGTTATTCTAGTTAAAAAAATCATATGCCAGTCGAATAGAAATTATGTAATTACAAATTGAGAAACTTCGAAGCATCTTTTGTTTAAAATTAAAAAAATATATAAAATGGAATTATCGACGAATGGAGGCAAAATTTACGAGGCGGACGTAAATATAATAATTGGCGGTTCTCTCGATTTCTCTATTTTATGGGTCATTAAAATGGGCAATTTTCTGATTAATTATCATCAAGGCCATCTGTCTCATTTTCTATAGTGTGTACGCAACATAAAACGAGTTGCGGATATCGGGAGAACGTGGCGTTTCGAGCGAGGGCGTTGCGTATAACCGCGACGCTCGAGGGAACTTCTCGCAAATGCGAAATGGAGAAACTGTCAGAGGAATGAGAGAGGAGCAGCGGAGACGATAGAAGCGAGATAACATTCTCCAGGAGCTTCGAAATGGAGCCAGAACCAACGAATGAGAGAAAACGCACCCTGGACGGTTTAATTCAATTAAGGGACGAACGCTCGCCACAAGAGGGTTTTCTCTCTTCCTCCGAGAAAAGACGAGAAAAACGAGAAGAGAACCAGCGATATGAGAAAAGAAGCAAATTATAATCATACGAAATGTAGCTTAATTACCGATACATAAATTGTTTTTGTAATTTTTATTTTTGCCATTTTGTTCATTCTGTAGTACCTAACTGAATTATCCAATTTAACAATTGCACTTTCGAAAATTCTACTTACTGGATGCAATTCGCTCATGAAAAAATATTTGCAGAGGTGAAAAACGTTAAAGAGCTTTTTATAAAGTTGCGCACGGGGTACACTAGGAAAAAAAATTATTTCTGACTTTACTTCATAATCTTTTTATTTTTGCACCAATTACATTTTTCTTTACGCTCCGACAATTTTGAGAATAAAATTAACGTGAAAAATATGTAAATTACGACATGTACTAAATTTTTTTGTACCAGCACAGGAAGTAAAAAAATCTGGTGGGTTCCGGAGGAAAGAGCAAACGCTTTTGCATCCGGCAAATATACAAAATGTTTTTTTTTCTTTATTTATTTCGACTACGTGTTCTCTTTTTACTTGAAATGTGGGATTCGCGCAATGTATTCGCGTTGGGCGAAACTATCGTGCTTGCATCACTTTCGAGCTTACTTCCGGTTGTTCGCAAACGCTTTTGAGTCACGTTCACGAGCCTTCATCTCTCCTCCTTTTCTACTCATCCTTTCAATTTCACTGATTTATCTTCCGACATTGATTTCTTTACTTCAAATTTCTCGACTTTTAATCTCTTCCGATTTTTAGCATCGATATCTAGACTTGTATGTATAGCCGTACTGCTTTTATCGCTTTACCGCCTGCGGTACAATTGAAAAAACGTGACGAGACTCTCGCACATCAGAGAATACGTCTTTTACGATGGAGTTTCAATTCAGATATATTGACGAATTCGATTGTGGTTTAAGCGAACATTTTTTATACTCGAACTATCTTACAAATTTTGCTACAAAAAAAAAATAGATTGTAACCTCGTACGAAAAATGAATGAAAAAAATGCATTAAAAAACGAAACATCAATGATGAATACGTTTGGCTCTCAATAATCGTGATTCCACACGATTCATTAATAATATGTTATATTCATAGAAATGCAAAGAATATCCTCTCGATAAATTTGTTCATCAACGAACATAGAAGAATAATGGAAATAAACAGTGGAAGCGCGGTGGAGAATCGATCGAAACAAAATTAGAATGGGAATAAAATGAATTTCGATGAATTACTGAGGACGCTCGAGTAAGTTGAGTAACGATGAGGGGTGGAATATGGTATAGTAATTCGAACGAGCGAACATTTACGCGCACGACGGCGAGTAAAGAGAGTCGAATGAATATTTTATTTTTCCTCCGCGACGGCTTGAACTTCAAGAATTTGATTTGACGATAATTTTTTTTTTTTAAATATTTTTATTATTATCCTTGTCGAGGATACGTTTTGCGGGAATGTCTTGGATAAAAAGTCACGAGTTGTTTCCGTCACGGAGTCTGGCGCTCCCTCCGGAGACGCTCGGCGCACCTCCGGGCAAACAAATAACCCCTCCGGCTTTTTCACGACTGATATAACCGACGCTAATTTTGTCACTCGTATAATAGTAAATCGTTTGTAAACGATCCTCTCAATTTTTCTGGATTTTGTTGAAAGAAGGAATGAGTCGTTCGAGAGTGTTTTTCAAAGATTTTTTTTTATTAAAAAACGAAGAGAAATAAAATATTTTCTATTCATCCTTGCAACTTCCTTGAAGTTGCTTTCCTCCGCTATATTTTTTTCTCGAATACACAATTTTTTTTCCATTTCAATATCGAAAAAGTGAGGGCGATCATTTGTTGCTCTTTCCGAGGTCATTATTCTCAGAATTGTTTTTAACGAGAATCGAAAGAGAGCGATGAGAGCGGAGAGAAAAAATAATGGTCGTCTCGGCGTTAGATATTCTTCGTGTTTTATTTCCACTAAAATACCGGTTGGTAAATATAATCCCGTTTTCTAGATAGCGATCTTCTCCGTAACCCGATGACGCAGCATCCGGCGGTAATATTCGCAGGACGTGAAACAACACAGGCACTCGCGCACTGAAACGGCGAACACGGGTAGAGCGACCTTAGGGTGGCGAACTCGCGCACCGACATTTCGCGTTCAGCCCGCACGTTTTTATCCTCCGAAGCGCCCTTTTCCACGAATTTTATTCACTCTGGTAACTACCGAGGTCATTATTTCGATTTATCATCAATAGGATCGTACATTTGTTGACCCTTTCGAAATATTTATCGTCACGTGCGTCGAGCGTCGCGAGGAAGCTAAGTTTATTTCGAGCGTTTACGTTTGATTGAAAAGGGGGATGACCCGGCGGGCCGTAGGCCGTGTAGCACGGCTCTCGCTACTGCCGGCTGGCACAACGTGTACCCTCGCTACTAACGTGATGTCCTCAGCCCCCACCCTCATCTTCGCGGCGTTAACCAGACTCTCCCCTCCCAACGCTCCGAACTACGAAGCTCGCGCTCGGTCTGCCTACCCCCACTCGCGCTCCCCCGTTGGAAAATTTGCGCAAGCGCTCTATTATATGAGGAAAAAGCTTCTCAGGGGCGTAGGAAACGCGCAAGAGTCCCCCACGCACCTTTTTTTATATCTATACATTTATATACATCTTTTTTTCCTCTCTCTCTCTCTCTCTCTATCTCTCTCTCGTCCCTCTCGTTCTCTTTTGTTTTTTTCTCTCTTTTATTCGCCTATTTTTTCTGTCTTTCCCTCTTTCTTTTTTTCATCCTCCCTATGGAACGCGCGAGATATTCTCATCCCAAAGAAATTCTCGTTCCTCCTCGTTCTTCATTTACTTTCTTATACTCTTTCGCCATTTTTTTTGTGTGAAACAATTTGAAGAATTTTTAAGATTACTGCGAGAAGCGAGGATCAATGGAGCGATCGGAGAATGATTCAACTCGAGACGAAAAGTATGCGCTTAATTCTCGACAAATGCGTCAATAAACTTCGAATAAAAAAAATTATCTAATTTATTGAGTAGATTGCGAAAAAGAACGAACGGAAAAAAGATCGCGGATGTAATAAATTATATTGAAAAAATTGAATTTTTCTTATTTTACCATATATATATATACGAACATTCAAGTAATTTCACAATTTCCGCAATAATATCAGAAAACCCTTGAAAAGTTCCTTTCATTGATAATGTAAATTGTAATTTGTTTAAAATTTTGTAAAATAAAAATCAGTTATCTGTGGAAATTTTTCTCTAAACCAGATCGAATATACATCTGATGATTTGTGTTATTAATTATGTTTTGCTTCTTTTTTAATCAATGAGGGATTAAAATTTATTTGGGATTCATGCGAGCTTGTAGAACTCGTTTTCCAATTTATCACGAGCGTATTAAGCCTCAAGGGGAGACGGCAATGATGCTCCGTCATTCTTCCTGTCACACGATGTGATCTCGCGTAGGACTTGATATATCATCAAACGAAAAGTTCATAGAGGAGCCACGAGTGCATTCGAAGGCTGATGCTCCCATATTTCTAGATACTCAATAAGTTTTATCATAAACTAAAAATTTGGAATTCACCATCAGTATTAGATTTTTACCAAAATAATTGGAAACCCTCCAATGTTAAACATACATACATATTTTACAAACTTTTTCATCTCGATCGTTCATATTGAATTGCATCGGAATCGACGATTTTCCGGCCTTTTTCGACTTCAAGATAAAAATGCTGAATAACTCATACATATATCGATAAGATATTTTTTTAATTCAATCTTTTATTTAGCAAAAACTCTGTTGTGTGATTACATTTTTCCTTTTTTTTTCATAACCATATATATTTTGTATTTCTTGTTAATTCATTTGACATTACCATTTTTAAAAAAATAAAGGTTTTCTTTACTTTTCGTTCATTCAGTTTCCTTGATTTTTTGGATTTTTGACGTGTTTAAGGCTTTTTCACAAATTTATTCATGTTTTTTTTAGAATAAAACTGTTTAATTCTTTTCGTCGTGTTTTCTGGCAACCAAATATTTTGTATTTTTTTCTTTTAATATTATTATATCTGAATTTTTGTTTCAAGTTGGCTTTACTTTGGTAGTAATTTTTATCATAATCCGTGGTTAGTATTCTTGACAAATTTCGGAATAAAAATGAATTAGATGATGAGAAAAAATATGAGACGGAAAAAAGTTGCCTTATTAAAAAGGCGACAAAAAGTTTGAATGTTTGCAGGCTGGCAAAAAACACGAGGCGAGAATTGATGGACGTTTCCCGTGATTCCTGACTTATTGGAGCTTATTCTCTCTTCGGGTACGTTTGGGATCGGACAAACGATATTGAAAAATTCGTCAGCGGCAAGAAGAACGCAATTTTCTGTTGGAGCGAGTAAATTTGTTTTTTTTTGTTCGAGCAAATGGAATGAGGAAGTTTGATGTGAGCATATCACATGAAAAGGAGAGGAATTTTTGGAAGAACCGATAAACTGAGGAAAAGGCATCAGGGGATTGATAAGTTGCGTGAAAAAGGAGAGGAAGTTAAAAATAAAAAGAGAGATCGAAAGAAGGAGAGAGGAAAGAAAAGAGAGTGTGCGGTAAATTTGATGGAAAGGCGGGAAGTGTCGAAAACGCAACACATAAAATCCACGCGAGCGTTCTCAACCACGCCGTATTCTATATATCGTCTTCTCTCTCTCTCTCTCTCTCTCGCTCTCTTCTCTTCTCGACGGCGACGACGCCATATTGATTTTCCAGAGGGCTTTCCAACCGCGTTTCGTCGTAAGCTAGCTTTTCTCTCCCTTTTCTCCTTGACTGACGAATATTCTCGTGAAATTCTCACGGGAATTTTTTGTCGCTCAACATTTCGAGAGAACAACTTCGAGGTCTTACATTTTCGATATTTTTTTCCAAGGTACTGAATATTTTCATGTATTATTGATTCTAAATATGTATAAACGATATATGTGTACATGATATGGTGTGTAGACTTTTGAAAAAGGAAATTCCGCTTCGCAGCTCCTTCCAAAGTTTCGGGACGAGCCAACTTTATACCTTGTCGCGTACAGCGAACTATTAACGTCTATTTTCACGTATATAACGGTATAGATACACCGCGTGAACGCGATTTGAGAAAGATCCCGAGCGAATCTCCTTGCCGGCGACGCCTCGGAGCGCCGCGCGTACACGCGCGGACCAACTTTTCGATTACGGGAATATCCATAGAAAAGTAATATTAAATATTGCGAAAAAGTAATATTAAATAGCCCAGTTAAAAAAGTAAAAGAATTTTTTTTCATAAACTTGTTCTCTCCACGGAATGAGCAACTTTTGCGATCAACTTTTAAATCATTCTTTTTTCCCATTACTTTCCTCGCGTTGGTATCTATATCATGAAATAGCTTTTGTCAGAACGTACAAATAAATCAAGATGATTTACAATAGAAGAAAGAAAACATCAACGGATAGCAGTAAAAATGTTCCTTGGCTAAATTTCTTGTTGAGTTATTATCTCGCATCAGAAACAATACGACAAAAATTTGGAAACCTTTTTTCAATTATAAATTCAAATTCGATATGCACATATTAGAAATATATTGAGAAACAAAATCTTTCGAGATTCAATAATACTCAATGTTTTAATGTAAAAAAGAAACACTGAAAATTTGAAATTTATCGAAATTTCCACAAATGTTATAGAATATTCTGATGGAATTTAAAAAAGTGTTATTTGGTATGGAAAAAAATATCGAATACAAAAAGGACGGTTTTCGCGTAGAATTTCCGTCGACTGAAATTTGTTGTATAATTTTCATGGAATTTCATAAATACGTGTTTTTTTTTCATTCAAGGGAGAAGAAAAAAGTAAGGAAAAAAAGGACACAGGGAGGGGAATGTTTTTGACATCGATTTTTTCTTGGCTATGCAGGTAAACCTCCCGGATTAGTCGAGTGACCCAGGCGTACAGTTTGCGTGATATAAACTCTCTTTCTCTCTCTCCAGGCTCCCCTTTTTGCCTGTGGCTCGTGCAGAGCACGTTTTCACCCCTCTTTTTTTCGTACGTGCGTGAGAAGGCGAGCTCGGTGCGCCAACGAGCCGCGCTAACCAGCGGCAGAGGGCGCGCGCTTTCGATTTTCCATTCCTGAGCCGCCAACGCCAGAATTTGCCTCAAATGGTTTAACTATTTTACAAAAATAAAATTCATTCCATGCAGGATTATGCATTATCGTATATGTAATTTTTTATTCATTTGAGATAATTGAAACGAAGCGAGTAAAAAATATTGAAAAATAAAAATTAATAGTAACACTTTTTAAGTGAAATGCGATAGTGCTGGATATATATACATCTATATAAATTTCCTACAAAATAAAAATTTAAAAAATAGGATCCGTGTTATTGTGGCTTGGAGATATAGAACGCATCATTTCCGTCGTGAAAAATGATGAAATTTTTCATTTTTAGGAAGCATGTTTTTCCCGGAGACGAGAAGATCTGGCGATATGGAGAAAAAATGAAAAGAAAGAAAAGTCTTAGACCCAAAAAGTTGATCTACAACATTCACGTATTCGCGATAACACGAGAAATACAGAGAAAGTTACGTGCACGGGTTCACCGATATTACGAAAGGGCGCGAGGAGATTTGCCCTATATGCATGTTTCCTCCAACATTTTCATTTGGACTTGGGTTAAACGAACTCATAGCAAAAACAATGAGAACATGAGCTGGGAGGATCGAAGCAAGCATGAGAATTTCAACTAAGAATATGGATAGTAAAATCTCATATTTTCGTTCACTTTTCGTTTAAAAATCAAATAACGAATAGTTAGGATTGTTTATTTATATATTTTTTGAAACAAAAATTTTTTTTTGCTAATTTTTACTTAATCACTTTTGCATCCATTTATTTAATGGTTTTATAATTAAGTTTACAAAAAGTTAGAAATGATTATATTCGTTGAGTAAATTGAGTTATAAAAAAAGACTCGACGTTTGTATAACTTTCTTTGATTAATCCAATCTTCCCTGTATCGTAAAGTTTCACGGAGAGAGATATGAGTGTAACGTACCTACGTCAACTGTCCGTGAAAAGCTCCGAGTAATTTTGTGGGACAAGACAAGCCGGAGTAAGATATAAATGTGCAAGTGAGAGGGAGTGCGAGGGGGACAAGCAACCATCAACGCGATATTGCGTCCTCGTCTTCTGTGTGTTCTCGATCCTTTCTCGCCGTTCTTTTCATTTCAGAACAACTTAATAGGTATTACTCCGATAACATATAGCGCTGAGTTTTTTAACTTAAAATTGAGCCACGTATCGAAAATTCTTTTCTGAAATATCCCGGATCGTATTTTCATCAGTTTTATCGACTTTGTCTTGTCACTTTTAGAACGAATAAAGGTCCATTGATTTTTAAATATTCGATTAGAATAATTTAATAGTTAAAATTATCTCTTCAATGCAAATATAAAAAACAATACTCAATACTCTTTGGGTGTTAAGGAATTTGAATTAAATGACGCGCGCTCACAAGAGGGCAGCACCTCATAGTTCGCTTTGAACTAGAGGGCGCCTCGAGCGCGACAAGACATCCGGGGACGCTCAACTTGGGTTTTTTGAACTCAACGGTTTTCTATATAATTGTCAGCCATCTTGACAAAGTGCGGCAGCGTGCTCAACGAGCTCAAGAAAAGTAATAAAAAGTTTCTCAAAAGTGAATTCTCACGCGTCAACAAGGATCGCTCAACTCACGAAAAGAAGGTACTCTCATCTCGACTTCAAAAATCTCAAGGACTTCCTCACGTCATCTCCAATCGAATCGACGCCGAATTGGAGGTTAAACCCACACGTGGAGCGCTCAACAAGTGTTTTGTATTGTAAAATAAATATCAAGATACCGTTCAATTTGTTCTAATTTATTGCATGCCCTCTCCCGCACACGAAACCATCAAGCCTCCCGATCTGAAGCAGATCCGGAGAAAAAAACCGGAACATTGGGATTAAAATTATAGAGAAGGGTGAGGGGAGAATCGGAGTACTTAAAGAAAATACTACGACTCCAAGAGTTTAATTATTTTAAATCTTTTGTTTTTTAATCATAATTGAAATAAAGAAATACAATTTCCAGCTGCCATGAGAAATAGCACTTTGGGTATCAAGGAGGCAAAATAGGATTTTCTCTCCGAACATTTTTTATATACCGCGATCGTGTTTTTCCCGCTTTTTCGAGCGTGTTTATTGTACCTAAAGCGAGGCTTTTCGCATCTATTAAGGTAAATTAGTGGTGGGGAGTATGCAAAACAGCGTTTTAACTCCTAGGAGTTAAAAGTATACATTTACGTACTCCGCGCATGCGCGTGAGAAAATCCGCGCATGCGTTGTTCTCACGCGCATTCATTCTCGTGCGTCGGGAATCTACTATCAAACTGCCAGTTTTCGGTAAGGGACAGAGACGTAACCTCTCTTTGTTCAAGTTGCGTCATATTTACTTATTACTAGATACCGTGAAAAAATCAAAAATGAGTGATAACGAAAAACATAGCAGCGGTGAGAGGCTGCCTTGTGCACCACGAAAACTTGAAAAAAACGCAAAAAATCCGAAGAACGATTAGAAAGCTTTTAGAAAACCGAGGAAACGTGGTCTAGGTATATAAAGTACCGTGTGCATCTCGGGAGTAGGGACTTTGAACGCCTCGCGGCGATGTTTTCAGTACGAGTTGTAGCCGAGCGCGCGAAGCGAAGCCAAGGTGAAAACATCGGCTCCCATTTTGCCTCCTTGATATGCAATGTACTATTTTTTGGCGGATAAAATAGAGTACCCCTTTAAAACTTTTTTTTTATAATTTGTTAACTTATTATTAGCTTCGACGTCTTATTTCAAGTAATTAATTGATGATTTATTTTAATTTTTGTTTAAATGTGTTTTCAGATCACCAAATAAAATGTTCTTAGCAAAGGAAAAACATATTTGATATTCAAATTTATCAAATTTCGAAATATTGAAAATTTTTACCAAATCTACGGGGTATACCCCCCCGTTTTAATGTCTTTGTTGTATTTTAGTTTAAAAAATCCAATTTAGTGTCAAAGCAAACTTTTTAAATTCGTAATGCGTTTCTAGAATATCGAATTTCTCCAGGTCTGAAGTTCCAAGCAGAAAAGCCGCAAACGCTGAAATTTATGTGCGATCCGAACAAACTATTGACCTTATCATATGTATATACTTGTATATCGGATTAGAAAAGACTATTTCTGGTCGTGGAATTGAGTGTTTGCCTCGTTAGAGTTGAATTGTCCCTGTAAGGGGGAATTCGGAGAACGATCGCGGGTCACGTACCGGGTGTTCAAACGTAAACTTTCGACGGCGGCCACGACACACCGAACGGCGAGAACATATTCCGGACTCAAAACGCCCGGATTTCGCCTATTTGCGAGCTCGCCAACGTACGGAAAGTGTCTCTGTGTAATCCGCAGTTATAACTCCTCAACAAACTAGTTGAGAAAGCAACGATTCGCGAAGAAGCCGCTTGTCCGACCAAACTCCTTGACTTTAAACTCTCCTCATTCTTCTCTTTTTTCTTTACCCTCCAGTTAAATCGTTTTCATTTTATAGAGAACTGTGACAAACACTTCATAAATTTATATCATATCAAGAAAATTAAATTAACATTTTTCTCATTTGAAAAAACATTCTTCGTGTCCTAAAGTAAAACTTTAGTTTTAAACAATTTGATGAAAAAATTTGTTTCCGGCTCCCTCTTCACAATCGATTTTAGTTTTCATTAGGCATTTTTGTCTGCGAATTGAATATTTGTTAAAAAATCAAGTGACATACTTTGAAAACTCTATCGTTGACGAATTCACTTGAACAACTCTTAACGACTGTTCAACTTATATTGCGTACGCATATACTTGATATTTTTCGTAAAAGAATGAACGTGAGGGCCCAAAGCGATCGAACCATATTCATTAGCCGGTTCTTATACTTAATAAAATACTAATAAATAAATGAATATTGACTGTGAAAGAAAATATTTTTTCCTCTTTTCGCAGTGAGGAAAAATTGGTTCTACTCACAGTAAAAAGAATGGGCTATTTAAAATGATAAAATAATGGCACGGAGAAAAATGTTTTGATTCATGCTGAGTTAATATCGATGGGATTGAATTCATCAACTTCGTTTTCGTGCTTTCGAAGATTTTTCCTCTGCATTTGTCCATTTTTCTCGAGGCTTCGGTTCGTCGACTGTTACATTGTAAAGAGAGAAATAGATCGAGAGGCAAAAAGGAAGGAAAATCTGGAGGATGACCCGGGGAGAACGGTTCGAGAGATAGTCGATAAATTGCCGGTTTTTCTTCCGTGTTCCGTTTTTCCGGATTTGTTATTCCCGTCGGTCGGGCACGAGAACACGTCAATTACTCCATATTTCTCGATCGAAGTCATACACAACGCGAGTGTACCCATTCGAGAACGCATCACGAACGAAACGGGAAAAAAAAAGTGGAGCAACGTGTTCTATCGTTACAAAATTTGGATATGAATCCGTAATGCGAGTATCTTTCGTCCTGAGTCAAGATTTCAAGTGATATGGATTATTTTTGCGATTCCGCGCTTCAAAATTTATTCTTCCATATACTGCTTTCGCATTTCCAAGAAACAATTCTCAACCTAGAAAAAACGTTGTACTTGCATACTTGATATACGTATGTATATATGTATCATCGCACGTATATAAAGAGATTCCTAAAAATATTCCAAAATTTTGCACGAAGCGAAACTTATTGTTTTGAAAGGATCAAAAGTTGTTTTGAAATGTTTTTACTGTCGTGACAATCTTTGGCATGTCTACTGTGTACGTTACTACACATGGACACGACACTTGCCAAAAAGTATGAGCTGAAAACTCGTCGAGCATTAAAGCGAGCTTATGACATTTGATACTCTTGGCGTAAGTGATGCTGACATGAATAAAAGCTTTCCCTTTCATAAGTCTACGCGTATATTTCAATGGAAAAACTGTAGTTTTTGAAGGATATATATTCTAGTAAAATCAAGCTGAAAATATTTGAAAAAAACGTTTTAACAGTTTTATAATAACTGCTGATGTCTTTTGAAGTTTTGATATAAAATCCTAGGCATCAGCAGCGAAGAAGAAGAAAATTTGGTCCGATTCGCTGTAGGTTTAATTTTTTCTTTCTACACTTTTTTTTCCTGAGATCCACGAAGTGAATTACGTGCGCGCGAGAGGAGAAAAAGAGAGAGCGTGCATGTATATGCTAAGTTCGCGAGGAAGTTGAGGTTGCTCGGCGGAAACAGATTTTAGCTAGCACACGAGCAAAGTTGGGAAAAAGGAAAAAGTGAAAAGAAGAGCGAGGGAGAAAAAAAGAAGCGATATAAATAAAAAGAGCAAGTATTATAAGTGCTCGGTTTGCGAAAGGGTTGAAAAAAGCTCGTAGATTTTGAACGCAATGAAAAGGTTGGAGGGGAACGAGTTCGAGAGAGAGTGAGAGAGATGAGAGAAAAACAAAAAGGGCGAGTCTTAAAGATTTAAGAGTTTTACCCAAAACAAATAAACGTCGGGCACAAATTTATTTATTTTTTCTGCTTTGACCCTTTTCTAACGAAACCAAAAGGGAGGAGTAAAAAGGTCCAACGAATTCTCCAAGTTTCGGAACTGATTCCCATTGGCCACGTTATTTTTCTTCCTTCCTTTTTTTAATTCTTCGACTTTTAATTTACCAGATGCATTGATTTACGATTTTCCGTGACATTCTTCCTTCGAGTAATTAAATAATATCGTAAAAAACGATCAAGAAAGTCACGAGAGAATAAAAAGTTGTTAACCTGCGTTTTACAAGTACTTTGCATTTGTTTATATTCAAGGAGAGATCGAAATGATTACTAATCAAATTTCTTACATTTTTTCTGTACGACCTAGGAAACTATTTTTTAATCATGTTAATCTCATTACACGTCGCAAAATTAATTTTTTTCGCTTCCGACAAAATTTAGTATAGTTCGCGAATTTCTCGCAAATGTCGACTTTAACTAAAAAATATCTACATTTAAAAAAAATTCTTTGATGACGAAAACTGTGATACAATACTGCATATGTGGAAAATATTGGCTCGTATTTCATTTGAAATTCGACTCGGGAAAAAAGTTTTTATTGTACCTCGCATTTTTTTCAAATTCATGTTTCATTGATACCTTTATATAACTGGTAAAAACGAATATTAAAGTATCCGAAAAAAAAACTTTTTTAAAAAGTAAAAAAGTACGCCAAGTAATGAAAGCGTTGTTACAAAAATAATATGAAATCATTTCGTAACCAAGTGAAAAAATATAAAAAATTTTTGCATCGATTCGACATTTAAAAATTTGTTGTACGGGTAGATTTATATTTCCATACATTAATTGGAAACTCTTCTTCGAGCGAGTGAATTTACCCATACACGCCAATTTTTAATTGTCGAATCCATGCAAAAAATTTTTATATTACCCATACACGCCAATTTTTAATTGTCGAATCCATGCAAAAAATTTTTATATTTTTTTCACTTGGCTATACGAAATGATTTCATATAATTTTTGTAACAACTCTTTCATTACTCGGCGTACTTTTTTACTTTTTAAAAAAGTTTTTTTTTCAGATTTTACTTTATTTTTTAAATATTTTTTGAAAAATTTTTTTTATTATTTTATTTTTCTTTTTACAATTTTTTTTTAAATTATGATATTTTTTTAGTCAGCCCCTCCTTCCCCCCTGAACCCCCTCGCCGGGGTTTCACCTCTGGGCCGCATCACGGGCTTCACCAGTGAACCCCGAGCAAATTTTTTCGCATTTTTCATTACTTTTCGAAGGTAACGCAGCGGGAGATTTCTCGCAAAGGACGTATGTCCAATGTGAACGAATACTTCTTACATCCTTCTGACTCCAAGAAACAGCACCGGTACGAAAATTAAGATTTTTATATTAAAAAGTATCATATCTTCGGAACGGGTGGATGGTTCGACTTCTAACAAAAACCAATTGATAGAGAAAAATCAACAAAAAATTTACCTATTTTTTCAGATTTTTTACTCAGCCCATTCCTCCGTGAGGAAGGTTTGAAAAATTAGAAAAGTCCAAAAATCGTCATATT